>JAIGNY010001593.1:15000-105000 GCA_020152595.1 Chiridota heheva | reverse complement strand
TCAATAAAAATAAAAACAATTGGTTTCTGCCATGAATGGAACATGATTGAATGTGAAAACTGGCTGAATAGAGCTCGAACAATGAAGTTTCACTTGAATAAAAATGAAAACAATGGTATGGCCTTGGAAGAATTCCAGTCAGAAGATAATCTTCAAGTGTTCAGATTTCAAATGTTCATTACAGATCAAAAGTTGGGGATGAATCTTGGTGGGCCTAGGATTTCTAAGGTAGATTATATTGGGTATGGGGATAAACTGGTCTCTAAAATTATTCTAGGCATGTTGGAATTGCAACGAGGCTGAGGTATGCGCTCTAGAGAGTGCTAATATTCTAGGTATACTGTATTATCTTATGTTATGTTTTGTATGTTGTTTTATGTTACATTACGCTACGCTATTTTATGCTAAGTATGTTATATTGTATTATAGTATAACTTTGGTATATTCCAAATTTCTGAGTTTCCTGGGAATCCCATATGAATTTCTGCTGTTGATATATGTAAAACGTGTGTCAATTGCAACATATATTCGATCAGAAATAAGCCTGGTAAATAATGAATTTCTGAGAGCCTCGGAGGAGGGGGAGGAGGCTTCGCATATCTTATTTTGTTGTTGATACATGTAAAAAAATATGTCATTTGAAGCACTTATTGATAAGAAATAAGCTTGGTAAATACTGAATTTCTATGAGCTTACGAGGTTTCGATACCTGGGACCCTCTATGAAATTTTGATTCTACCAATCACTTTGCTGAGCAATCATATGGTAAATGATAATGTTAATAACAAAATTTGTATTAAATTGTCCCTAAGCAAAAACAAATATAAGTGCTTAAATTCATGTGGAATTTGCTGATGAATATTTCAAGATAACCTGATAAATCGGTGGGATTGATTTTGTGTCCATAGGCAGATCCAGCCAGGGGCCCGAATAAGGAGCCCGAATAAGTTTTTTTTATCGGGCCTCAGTATAAAAGCAAAATTATGTGAAACAATATTGCTTAATATATGAAAAACTAAACATCAAAAATGATACAAATCCCCTCGGCACTGATAACGCACTTACCACCCTTTCCCACATGCCATCCCACTTTCTGTCCCACATTCCATACCACACCCAATGTACAGCATGTAATCACATATGAAATCCGGATCTGCCATTCCACCATAACTGAAATCCAGGTGACACTCCACCACATGATGTCCCACATGCCATTCCACCCTATCCTATATGCCAAGCCACCGTCCTGTCCACCATGCCATCCCACTTTCTTTCCCACATGCCATCACACCCTGTCCTTCATACAGTCCCACTCTGCTCTACACGACATCCCACCCTCACCCCAATTCCTCCATCTGCCAATCATCATGTCATCTCTTACCTGTCTACCTAACATTCCAGATGATATCCCAACACATGACATCCCACCGCATGTCCCTTAGAGATATACTCAACTTGATATTTTTGCATAACAATCAGATAGGGCTGTGTACAAAATCAAAGTCTTTTCTGTTTCTTCTTTAATGGAGCCAGCACCTATTGTTTATATTTCTTTTCATGCACAAGAAAAATACCTTAATCGCTATTCAAGTCAGGAATGTCATTATTATAACAAAGGAGCTTAACCGAATAAAGAAACTTTCCCACCGACGCCGACGTCAGTGCACGTGATAGTGGAATAGCTCGCACTATTTTCGAATAGTCTAGCTGAAATGGTAACATTTAACAAGTTAAGGCGCGGTTGATACAACACCCCTCCCCGCCCTTCTTAGCAAGTTTAGCTCAAACATTGCCAAAAAGTGGAAGGGGGAAGAAGGGGGTGCTTCCTTTCTATCATCAAGCACGCCTACATAACTAAAAAAGGCCTCCGCGGGGAAGCACATCCACATAAGACTCGCAAATTCAACAGTCCAATAAGAATACCAGACTGCCGGAAATGGATCTAAACTGGTAAAGACATGATTAACCTGTTTCACATGTCTGATCACATAATTTTTGGAGAGTGAAAAATAAGAACCTGACTTGAATTGTGTATCAAACCAGGCTAAGCTTGTGACAAAAGTAGTTGCGACAAAAGTGGTGACCTGGAAATTTGTGACAAAAATGGGAGAAAGTTGCGACAAAAGTGATAACCTCGTTTGTGACAAAAGTGGGAAAGTGGGCGATATTGTGACAAAAGTGGTGACCTGCATATTTTTGACAAGTGGGCAATGTTTGCGACACAAGTGGTAACCACGTTTGCGACAAGTGTAAACCACGTTTGCGACAAAAGTGATAACCACGTTTGCAACAAAAGCGGTAACCACGTTTGCGACAAAAGTGGTAACCACATTTGCGACAAAAGTGGGCGACGTTGTGACAAAAGTGGTGACCTATGGTAGTTGTGTCAAAATTGGGTGTTGTAACAAAAGTTGTTGCTACATCCGACCAACCACCCCCAACCTACTTTTTCAGAAATAACGTTAGCAAGGTCCCTCGCCGCCCCCACTTTTTGGATGTTATTCAGTCCCACCCCCCATCAAAAAAAAAAAAAAAAAATTAGGCTGGCTACGCTACTATATCTAACATTTCACATTCTTGCCAGATTAATTAAGATTGGTGACCCAAAATTCATGTTGTTAACTTGTCATTATACTGAGTCGGGAGGACAAGATTTTGATATCCATACTCGAGCATGATTCAGATACATTTGATTTAAACGGTACATCCAGGGGCACAACAATGGGGTGGGTAAACCCCACGGGCCCCGAGCAAAAACTGAGATTTGAGGGACCTCGAGCAATGACACTGCCGTATATTTGTTATGTGGCCCCGAATGCTATATTCCCCACAGGCTCCCAGATCTTTAGTCGCGCCTCTGAGTACATCCGACATTTTGCATCGCTACCCGACTAACATCGGTGACCAAGTACGGTGTTAAGTGTGAGGCATGATTCTGATGCCTAGCCAAGTCAGGCATGATTCATAAATATTCATAATTTACGCAGTAGGCCTATACATCGAAGATTTCACACCTGCCCGACTAATATATAGTGTCTGCCCTGTCCTATACAGCCATGAAAAAAAGAAGGAAAAAAATATCCATGATATTTTCCGACACATTTTCAAAACTATTTCGTCTTTTTGCAAAACAAAAGCATAAAGGTATAACCATATCAATTTCGGACAGACGAAATGTTTTTGCCCAACGAAATAGTCAAAATTAGAATTGTCCTACGAAAAAGAAGTTTACAGATGTATTACCCCTACAGAGGGCTACTCCCCTTAAGTTATGCCCAGGTGCAAGGGTGGAGGCGGGGAGGGCTGTTTATGGGGAGGGCTTTGAGGAAATTCACATCCCTTTTGCAAAGAATGTCTTTACTTTTGGTCATTTTTTAAATTAAAGAAACGTTGACTTGAAGTTGAAAGATGTGACAGGAAAATGTGATGGCTGAGATTAGGGAGATGACATTCGTAAATGGCATCTCCCTGCTGAGATAATGAAAAACTGATTTGTGTTATAGGATTAATGAGGTCTTCCTTCCCAAAGAAAAATGTGAATCTTTGTCAGTTTGTGTGTGGAAAAAGAAATCTTTACACATTTAACCATTACTCTACCAACACTTTTTTTTACACCACTCAGGAGGCTGGTCAAAGATGGGGCACCCAAAAATGGCGATAATATCGCCGCATGGTAGAGTAAGATTTAAGGACAGGCTGATTATGGAAGGTTCCTCTAGCAGCAGCATCTGGCTTGTTCCACTACGGTGACCCAGTGGGCCACCCATCGGGACCATGCTGCCCATATTTTTGAGTTGGCACACTTGTTGCAGGTTAATCCCTTACTCTACCAGCACTTTTTTGAAAACGCGCTAGATAGGCGGGGTCAAAGATGGGGCACCCAAAATGGCAATAATATCGCTGCGTGGTAAAGGGTTAAGCACAGGCTAATTATTGAAGGGTCCTGTCTTCCAAACAGCAAAGTCGGGCTTGTTCCGCAAGAGTGACCCAGTGGGCCGCCCACCGGGAACAAGCTGCACATATTTTTGAGTTGGCACACTTGATTAACCTTTACTCTACCAGCACTTTTTTGAAAACGAGCTCGGTAGGCGGGGTCAAAGATGGGGCATCCAAAATGGCAATAATATCGCAAGGGTTAACGCATTGGACCATTTCAAGGACATAACTTTCTTAAGTTTTTGTGTCTCAATTTGGTTAATAACATACTCATATTCTTTTTCAAACATTAGAAAAGAGGAACTACCCGCACCTAATTTGTGCTGTCAAATACGCTGTTGATGATTGGTTGAGAAGATTTGACAGGACCTCATCTGAAATTCTCAGAAAATAAAGGGGGGGGGGGGGGGAGAGAGAGGGGGAGGGGGACGTGGTGCCATTCTTTTCCTCCAAGGGGGGTTGGATTTTGTTCAAAACCTTATGTATTTTTTAATCAGTGCTGGGCGAAAGAAGAGCAGAGAAAGGGGACAAGTTAAGGCCCCCTATAACAACCCTGCCATTGAATATAGTATACAGGGGCGTGCTGGGCAAAATGAATCTACCGATCCAGGGGACAGACCAGCATCCAGAAGCTAATTTGAAATAGGTCTCCATTCACAAAGCCTAACATCAATTCTGTTTGAATTATTACAAACAGTACATCAGCCAACAACTGATACAGAATTTGCCAATGCGGGTCGGCCTGTACCGGCCTCCTTTCACCTCCAGCCCACAGATCGTTTGATCACCCGGCCAGCAAGCCACTGATAGTGTACACTAAAATGTTCATCGGTTAACTTAAATTGAATGGTTCAATGCAAGTTTTTGCATCAGGAAAACAAAATATCTCTGGATTTTCATTAAACCAGTGATATGAGTCATGGAAATATTGAATAGCGGCTGACACATTTCATTCCAAATAAAAGGGATTTTCCCCCGTTTTGTAGATTTTAAAAGGAATAAACGATTTGAATACTTCCCGATTTGGTGTTTCTTTGCATGTATTTCCAAGCTGAAGGTGAAATACACTTATGTACTGTATTTAGTGTTACATTCTTAACTGAAAGCCTCATAGAGGAAGGAGTACAGACACAAACGGAATACTTCCCGATTTGGTGTTTCTTTGCATGTATTTCCAAGCTGAAGGTGAAATACACTTATGTACTGTATTTAGTGTTACATTCTTAACTGAAAGCCTCATAGAGGAAGGAGTACAGACACAAACGGAATAATGTATGATGGCACAGAAGTGTGAAGATTCAAAGTGTGAAGGACACAAATGGATGACAGGCTTTAAATGGGCTGATAAGCATAAGTGGGCGACCAGGTGACAGGTACTACTCTGTGAAGGGCACAAATGCATGGCAGGAAATTTGGCTATTTCCATACATTCTTACACCTAAAAAATGAGCAATGACCCATGCATGGGTGTAGGCAGTGGGACAACAGGCCCCCCAAAAAGTAAAACGGTAATGGTAAAAAAAGGTTCAAGGTCCAAATATTTGCCTCCACGACCACCCCCGCTCCCCCTTCCAATCTGAAAGGCTGGCTATACCCCTGACATGACTTACTTTTTCGCTTAGTAAATTTGATCTACCAACCATAATAGTTTATAGGTACATATTGCACACCACTGTTATTTTAATTGAGAAAGAATTGTCTGACAGCCCCCAACCCCTTTCCCAAATTTCTGGCTAAATCTCTGGTGTATTTTGGAGGGGGAGGAAGGTGGACCCAGATCGTTTAACACATGAGAAAGTATCCACAAACTAAATCTCTGGTGTATTTTGGAGGGGGAGGAAGGTGGACCCAGATCGTTTAACACATGAGAAAGTATCCACAAAGTAAATCTCTGGTGTATTTTGGAGGGGGAGGCAGGTGGACCCAGATCGTTTAACACATGAGAAAGTATACACAAACTAAATCTCTGGTGTATTTTGGAGGGGGAGGAAGGTGGACCCAGATCGTTTAACACATGAGAAAGTATCCACAAACTAAATCTCTGGTGTATTTTGGAGGGGGAGGAAGGTGGACCCAGATCGTTTAACACATGAGAAAGTATCCACAAAGTTCTAGAATGGAAAGTAAGAAGTATCTTAATTCTTCATGAAAACTTAAATGTGTCAACAGACATTAAACTTATCGACATAACTTTTAGTTCTAAATAAAAAGAAACAACAACACAATTTTTACCAAAAGAAATGATTTACATTTATTGCTGCTGGATAAGATAATGCAGACATATGTTTTCTACATTTCAGGCAATTGTGATTGCAAACATTTCTTTCAATCGATTGAAAGCACTTTATTCAATCTCTTGAACGGCAATGATATAACGGGTAGCACCAGCAGGGTAAGGGGGTACAGTTCAAAATTTAAACCCATCGATAGAGGTTACCCTCCCCTCACGGGGCAACTCCCAGCACCAACTATGTGATAAAACACCATTACAAAAATTGAATGTTTAAAGCGATGACAAAGGTACAATAATCTGACAATTTTTTAAGACAAGCATCAAATTCCGAGTAAAGAGTTGTCATTAAATTTGATAAACAATGCATGCAGTTTATGAGTAAAATGGTGATCAAAGTCTTAACTTTATTTCAATATATATAAAATATGTGATATATGAATCAATAAAAAGCTCATCGATAGTCATGTAGTTCTGTCTTGTTTTTTTTTTTTTTTCTAAATTTCATAATTTTTATTTCGATGTTGATTGGCGGTTGGGTAAAACATAATTTGAAAGGAATAGTTCAGGAGTCAAGTAAGTCCATCTGATATGAAAGAATTCAAAAGAAACAAAATGGTGAAGAAAGCATTCAAAAATCTGATTCTGTTAAGGAGAGATTTAAGTTTAAAGGATTACTTCAGGGGTCAAGCATGTCCATCTGATATAAAAGAGGACTTTAAAAGAAGCAAAATGGTGAAGAAAGCATGTTAATGCTTTCAATTCTGTTAGGGAGATATTTAAGTTTGAAATTTCATATTATTTGTGTAGAAACAACTGCAATCAGACTAGTTGTTTACTAACATTTCACAAACATTTCATCCCTCTGAATTCTTAGTCTAAGACAACGTTTGTATTTATCATACACAACCTACCCCAGAGCAGAGTTTCTCTTTTCTCGAAAATCTGATTCTGTTAAGGAGAGATTTAAGTTTGAAGTTTCATATCATATGTGTAGAAACAACTGAAATCAGACTAGTTGTTTACTAACACTTCACAAACATTTCATCCCTTTAAATGAATTCTTGGTCTAAGATAACGTTTGCATTTATCATACACGACCTACCCCAGAGCAGAGTTTCTCTTTTAGAAGGTATTTTACAAACTTTGGCTTAAAACATATAAATATGGAATCTTTCCTAAGTATTGTGCAAGTTTCTGGTTTAAAATGTAATATACTTTTAATAATAAACTTTTAGTTGGTTTGAAATTTATAATAAAATTACTTTATAAAGCTGTGTATTTGTACATAGCTGCAAGAGAAAGACTTAATTCCATGCTCAGGCTTCAATGTTTCAGGATAAAATGCACAATGAATGATCACTGATTTATAAAAACAATAACATATGGCAACTACAGTATTTTGTGAACAGACTTGTTGATGCTTCTTTTATGCAAATAAAAGTACTGAAATAGAATTAATCACCCCCATACAAGTAAATATCAAATAGCAAAACACCTATAATTTTTTTGGCAGTAATGGACCAATCCTTATATTCTCCTACTCTTGGCCATAATGGACCAATATTTATATTTTCCTTCTCTTGGCCATAATGGACCAATCCTTATATTCTCCTTCTCTTGGCCATAATGGACCAATCCTTATATTCTCCTTCTCTTGGCCATAATGGACCAATGCTTATATTTTCCTTCTCTTGGCCATAATGGACCAATCCTTATATTTTCCTTCTCTTGGCCATAATGGACCAATCCTTATATTCTCCTTCTCTTGGCCATAATGGACCAATCCTTATATTTTCCTTCTCTTGGCCGTAATGGACCAATGCTTATATTTTCCTTCTCTTGGGACCAATGCTTATATTTTCCTTCTCTTGACCAGAATGGACCAATATTATTTTTCCTTCTCTTTGCCATAATGGACCAATGGATATTCTCCTTCTCTTGGTCAATGGACCAATCTTATATTTCCTCTCTTGATAATGGACCAATCCTTATATTTTCCTCTCTTGAATGGACCAATCATTTTTCCTCTCTTGGCCATATTTTCTCCTTCTCTTGGCCATAATGGACCAATCCTTATATTCTCCTTCTCTTGGCCATAATGGACCAATCCTTATATTTTCCTTCTCTTGGCCGTAATGGACCAATGCTTATATTTTCCTTCTCTTGGCCGTAATGGACCAATGCTTATATTTTCCTTCTCTTGACCAGAATGGACCAATCATTATATTTTCCTTCTCTTGGCCATAATGGACCAATCCTTATATTTTCCTTCTCTTCACCAGAATGGACAAATCATTATATTTTCCTTCTTTTGGCCGTAATGGACCAATGCTTATATTTTCCTTCTCTTGACCAGAATGGACCAATGCTTATATTTTCCTTCTTGGCCAGAATGGACCAATCATTATATTTCCCTCTCTTGGCCATAATGGACCAATCCTTATATTTTCCTTCTCTTCACCAGAATGGACAAATCATTATATTTTCCTTCTTTTGGCCGTAATGGACTAATGCTTATATTTTCCTTCTCTTGGCCGTAATGGACCAATGCTTATATTTTCCTTCTCTTGACCAGAATGGACCAATCATTATATTTTCCTTCTCTTGGCCATAATGGACCAATCCTTATATTTTCCTTCTCTTGGCCGTAATGGACCAATCCTTATATTTTCCTTCTCTTTGCCGTTATGGACCAATCCTTATATTTTCCTTCTCTTCACCAGAATGGACCAATCCTTATATTTTCCTTCTTTTGGCCATAATGGACAAATCATTATATTTTCCTTCTTTTGGCCATAATGGACCAATCCTTATATTTTTCTCTTGGCCATAATGGACCAATCCTTATATTTTCCTTTTCTTGGCCGTAATGGACCAATGCTTATATTTTCCTTCTCTTGACCAGAATGGACAAATTATATTTTCATTATATTTTCCTTCTCTTAGCCGTAATGGACTAATCCTTATATTTTCCTTCTCTTAGCGGTAATGGACCAATCCTTATATTTTTTTTCTCTTGGCCATAATGGACCAATCCTTATATTTTCCTACTCTTGGCCATAATGGACCAATCCTTATATTTTCCTTCTCTTGGCCGTAATGGACTAATCCTAATACACTATTTCTCTTGGCCATAATGGACCAATCCTTATATTTTGCTAAATCAGATTTGAAAAGGTCTATAGCAACAAGGCACTAGCTCTCATCTCTTTCTAAATCCTATTTGAGTTGAGTTGGTATGATTATCACCTTTTTATTCAGGCATAAATATTTTCACTTGACATTTAAAACACAGAACAACAGCTAAATACATGGATAAATTTCAAATAAAGCAGTTAAACTGAAGTGTGCGATCATGAATTGTCCCCTGAGAAGTTTGTCTTCCATAAAATGTTTTTTTAAAAGAAAATACAAAAATTGCCTTTTTGAACAAATTCATCAAGAATTATTTTGGATAGAGGCTTTCAGAAATCTCTCAACAGAGGTTAAGATGTATATATGTTTATATAACAGATGTATACATAACAATGTTCTTCACTCCTCGCTAAACTTATTTAGAATATTTAGAAAGGTTGAGAGCTTTAAGGCTTAAGAATGACATAATTAGTACAAACTTTGTTTTAAAAGGTAAAACAACTGTTACACTTAGTACAAGAAGTCAATTCACTACTTAACTTACTTTATAAAACACTCATTAAGCAAAGAGGGATTTGTGTAACCCAATGCTCTAATAATACCAACTGAACATCCTTTAGATTAAAAAACTTTTCTACATACATGTTACTCTCTTAATAAACACATTTGCTTATTCATTTTATTAAATTTGAGGAAGAACATGTTTTTTACAAACAATAACAGCCTTAACTAAGTGTTGTCATATCCTCTACCCCCTTATTAAAAAAAACTAAAATATTTGTGAAAATTGATTTTATTAATTGATTTCCACACTAATCATATAATTGGTGGGAGATGTCTGAGCAAGCTGGTGCTCTTACAAAGCAGATCACCTGTATCACCAATCGATCAATCAAAATATTTTTCATGACAATACATACTTTTCAATATTAATTATTGAAAACATTTTTTTGCTCTTACATATTTCCACTTGACATTTAAAATACAGAACAACAAGTAAAGTACATGGATGAATTTCAAATAAAGCATTTAAACTGAATTGTGCGATCATGAATTGTCCCCTGAGAAGATTGTCTTCCATAAAATATGTAAAAATTTTTTTTACAAAAGTTGCCTTCTTAAACAAATTCATTAAGAATTATTTTGGACAACAAAAGTTAAGATGTATATATGTTTATATAAGAGATGTATATATAACAATGTTCTTCACTCCCCGTTAAACTTATTTAGAATATTTAGAAAGGCCAAGAGCTTTAAGGCTTAAGAATGACATAAATAGTACAAATTTTGTTTTAAAAGGTAAAAATATCAACCAACATTCTGATAAAGTGCCAAAACACCATTGCCAATTCAGGTAATTCTTCCTAAACATTCAGCAAATGACATTTAGCAGTGCAATGTTATTGCTTCACCAAACTTGGCCTTTCAAACAATTCTGGTTTATGATCATGTGTATTTGTTATTGTTGACATCCTTATATTTTTCATGACACTACATACTTTTCAATATAAATTATTAAAAGCATTTTTTTTTTGCTCCTACAATAAAACTCATATAAAAATGTCAAGTGACAAAAGGCGATAGTCACTTAAGGCAAATAAGAAGCACCATACCTCCATTATTCTGAAATATTTCTCCTTATTTGTTTAAATCTGAAGAGTTCACAACTTCATTGCTTAACCCCATACTCAATACAATCTATCCCCAATTTCTTGACTTCAGTTTTCCAACCCACCCCCTCACCCCCCCATTTCCCTCCTACACATTCAAATTTTAATCTGCTTGGTTGACTTGCATTCTCAATACATTGGGATCATCTACCTAATGGTTTATTTTGTTTGTTTGTTTGTTTGTTTGATTGATGAGGGCTTAACGGTACCACGACCACGAGGGTCAAATTGTGCCTGAGAGGTCAGATCATTATAGAGGTAGGAAAAGAAATTAGGGGGAGACTGAGAGAAACACGGGAACTAAAAGCCAGAAAGCTGGGATCGAGAGAGGAAGTGCATGGGTAAAAAAAACAAAGTAGAGAGAGGGGTGGAGAGGAGGACTAAACATGGTTGTATCGGGAAGCATGATGAAGGAAGGAGATCATTTCATCCAGAGGGTTTTCCTGGAAGAGCTCGGCTATAGAGTTGTGGGGAGCGAGGGAAGCTCTGGGAAAGTTGTACAGGGGGCAAGTAAGGAGGACGTGGTGGACTGTGAAGGTGCAATGGCAATTGTTGCAGAGGGGTGGGGGGAGCCAATAAGGAGTTTAAAAGTTTCACATACTTATCTAATCTACAACAATTTAATTCATAAATTACTTTTAGGTCTTAAAACTCACGGGCAGGAAATGAAAGTTGTGGAATAAAAATTGCAGCTCCCACAAAATATCTATTAAAAAGGACGCAAGCAACAAACATTTTTATTTAAATAAGTTTACAAAATGGCAAATTTTTCAGCTTCTTGAATTTTCTTGTTATCAACATGCAAATTTTCAACTTAATTTTTGATGTTCCACTTAGTGTTTTTGTAAGTAAATCCTTGTTTTCAATTGGCTATCATCATTCTTTAAAGAGGAGCGGCAAATTCTGACCAAAAGTTTTTGAGTCTTTAACATACATTACCCTGTTCGACTCAAAAAATTTGGAACTCTTTCTGATTTCCTCTCTATACCAACAAAACCTTTTGAAGATTAATCAGAACGGAACAGTTGTGCGAAAACACTGATGATAATACACATACAGGCATATAATTATATTTTTCTGTACATGTTTTAATTGTTCATACATAAGTGAGTTGTGCAAAAACACTGGCAATGTGGCATACGTACCATATTCTTTTACATGATTAATAATCACTCAGGTATTTAAAGAGTTGTGCAGGTAATTGAGACATTGTACAAAACCATTTAATAATTACTGAGGTATTTAAAAGTTGTGCAGGTATTGAGACAATGTGCAAAACCAATCAAGGGCTTATAATTATTTTCTTAAATACTGTTTTTTTAATTTCAAATGAATAAAATGTTTGTCAGTGGGGAAGTTGTGCGAAAACACTGACAATACAGCACACAGCAGGCAATTGTACCTTTTCATTCACATAAATAAAATATTTATTAATAATTAATTCTACTGTTTGAAACACATCAAAAGGAAAGGAGGGAGTTGGTGCACTGGATAGTGGCAGTGTACTCTTATCATGATGGCATACAATTGCAGCATACTGTACTTTTCACATATGATTCATATTTTCCTAAAACTATTTAAGGAAGGGTAATTTGTGTGGAGCAGAGTGACTATGTAGCAAAAAAACTTACAAAATCAAGATAAAAAATTGTCTCCTCAAAATATGTTTGACAATTGACTTACAAAATTAACATTAAAAGATTGTCTCCTGAAAATGTTCTGACTAAAACAATTTACAAAATTAACATTAAAAGATTCTCTCCTAAACAAAGCCTTTGAAAAACAATTGATAATGTAAGCATCACACATAAAAATGAAAGGAGCGGTGTACTAAATAACGGCAGTGTACACTTATTTTGATGGAATACAATTTAGCATACTGTACCACATGATTCATAGTTTACCAAAACTTTTCAAGGGTAATTTGTGTGGAGCAGAGTGACTATGTAGCAAAAACAACTTACAAAATCAAGATAAAAAATTGTCTCCTTAAAATATGTTTGACAAACGACTTACAAAATTAACATTAAAAGATTGTCTCCTGAAAATGTTCTGACTAAAACAATTTACAAAATTAAGATTAAAGGATTGTCATCTCAAAATATGTTTTGTACGAAATTAATTTTAACAGATCGTCTCATGAAAATATGTTTTGACTAAAAATTTACTTTGATAGTTTTGAAGCCGAGTTTATTCCACTCTATTCTATGCGTAACCATGTACGTATATAATCAACGTTTTGTACAGATAACCCCTTCCGCAGTTTGGCGCATTTAGTTTGATAGTTTTGAAGCCGAGTTCATTCCTCTCTTTTCTATGCATAACCATGTGCGTATATAATCAACGTTATTATAATTATTATCAAAGTATGTTGCTCTTTTTCATAAGCGAGAACATTACCACAATTAGATTCTTAATTTTTTTTGCACCAAATATTATGTCAAGCTTAGAAAATTGTTCTGTCTAATCCAGATCATGTTGAACAGTTTTAGAAACTTTATTGACCTCTGTCATCTTGCCTGGGCTATGAGAGAAGCCATGCATGCACGAATATATGTATAAGTAAAGTTACCAGAAATAAGTCCACAAAAAATATAAAAAGGATCATGCTAAGATATAATAATATAATAAACACATATTTATATACCGCACTATTCAAAAATGTTCAATTGCACTTACACTGAAAAAAGACCGAAAAAAAGTACATATATACATAATAAAGAACAATGCCGATTAACCACACAAGTGTGCGAACAAAGTTAGTATGGTATAAATTGATAACATAAAAAAATGTAAAACTACTACTTAATAATGACCACTAACAGACTGTTTTTGGCAAAAGTGTGATTATTCAAAGAAACACTTTATTTCAAACTTTTGGCAAGTGTGATTATTCAAAGAAACACTTTATTTGAAGAAGTGCTGTATGCAGGAAAGCTTTTAACAATTCAGACACCACCATTCTGCACATAGGCAAAAAACAAAGGATACTGTAGGCTAGGAATGACAGAGAACTAGAATCCCGCAAATGAAACTACTTTGCTATCTTGTTTATTCATGAGATACTGAATATTCAAAGTGATCATGAATGAAAAACTATTTTGAATTAAATACATAATAAATAATGATAACATCCTCATAATGCAGCCTTTAGAACTGAATCGTCAGCAGCGCATTTACAACTTAAAAGGAAAAGTTCAGAAGCAAGTCCATTTTATATGAAAGAGCACTTCAATAGAAATATAATGGTGAAAATCTTATTCCATTCAGGAGATATTTAAGTTTAAAGTTCAGTCTTATCTGTGTAGAAATGACTGGTGTCGAAGTCTACTATGAAGTTTGGTGCCTTCATCTTCACATTCTTAACAATTATTAATGTACTTCGAAGAAATTGTATGCAACTTTTTTACAGTTTGAATTATTTTCCCTCTTAACTTATTTAAGTTGGTAAATTATAATTACCCGTTATACAAGATTCGGTTTGACTGCTTTCCTGACATATCCAACGGTTTTTAAGCCACAAAATCGCGGGACAAAATATGATAGAATACTTCAAGACTTGAATCTGAGGCTACGACAACACAAATAGTCTAAGTTCAGTCGTTTCTACACAATACCAAACTTCAAACTTAAATATCTTCTTATAACGGAATAAGATTTTTGATTGCTTTTCACCATTTAGTTTCCTTTGGAAGTTCTCTATCACATAAGATGGACCCATGAACTAAACCTTTAGTTCTGTATTGTATAAAACAAGAAAAGGACCACTAAACCAAAATGACGAACAAACAATGACATACAGATATTGCTTAAAAATCGAACTCTTGCAAATATCTTAGAAGACACGTCTCGTGTATATTAGCAAAAACAATTTGGAAGACGTATTTGATACCCTGTATATATAAATAATAATAGAAAGAAAACAAATTACAAGAGGAAATATCATACAAAAACACATTCTACGTAAAGGCACCGAATTATACTATGTAATGATATAATACGATGATACGCGAGACATAACCATAGGTGTACAAGCCTGATTTTGTTTATTTGTGTGGGGGTGAGTGGCAAATGGAAACTGAAAAATCCCGTCCCCACCAAAAAGGTTTTCTTCTAATACTTACATACTTTCATGCTGTCTCCCTCTCACCTCCCCAACAGAGGAGAGGGGGAGAGCACTCTTCTGGTATCTCAAATACTAGTGTATTTATGCATAAGGTCAGAGGTTAGACTTTTTTCCGTTAGCTTAAGGGTAAAGATGAATCCGATATCCTATTGTCTATTTTCTGGCAGGTAGGTATTAGGGTGTTTCAGCTGATGTCATGAGATCACGTGACTTTGTTTACATCGCCATTTTGTCCGTCACAACCACTGTCGTTTGCTGTACACTTAATAAGACTTACATACGTTTGCATGTTGCTATATAAGATTATTTTTGCAAGATAATTATGCCGGAATCTTGCTGTGCCATTGGTTGGTGTCGCGAATAAAAAGACATTTTCTCGATTTCCAACTGATCCTGATCGATGTTCGAAGTGGGTTTCTGCTGTACGATGCAACGGCTTTCAACCTACTGTAGGCCTTACACACTAGGATTTGCAGCGAGCACTTAATATCAGGTTTGTAGGCTTTGTCCGAGTATAACAAACAATCAGATGGCGTTAACGTTAAAGTTACTCTTCGTATACCAGGTGAAAATATAACTTACTTAAGAAAAATCAGAAGCAAGCAAGAAACTGCAATCGGTAAAATACTGTTAGGTTAGCTTGTAGTATGTTTGTTGTACGTGTGATGCGACCGATGAAATCCCTCTCTAGGGTATGCTGGAGAATGTAACATGACTAATACTAGCCCGAACAAAACTTTTACAAATATCTTAAATGACACTTCTTGTATATGTTACTAAAAAATTCATGGAAAATATAGATACCCTGTGTACGTTTACTTGTGCGCAAAATTTTTTAGAATACAATATGGAAGGAATGTGATACAAAAAGACATTCTATAAGCACGTATGAATGTTACGATGCTATGTACTGATATAGTAGGATGATGATATACAAGACGTAAAAAGGACATAATGTATTTCTCATCTTAGATAAAATATCCCCTCTCTTCATATTTATAAAAGAAACCTTTCTTTCCTCAATGATTAGTCATATGCAGCAAAAGTTTAACTAGATATTTACCCACTACCTGAAATCTGAACGAAAATTCCATCCACTGTACATCAAACATTCAGTTTTCCAGAATGATTACTGTCAGAACACACCAGGCAGACCACAGTGAAAGCTACTGGCAATGTGATTGGCGCCAGCCTCCACTATTAAATAATGCTAAATGGGCCATTCTCTGGCTGGTCACACACATAACATAACAGAGAATGGCTCAAATGTTTAAGTGTTCAAACTTTAAGCATTTACCACAGAGCTTTAAAGCTCACAACCCCTTTTTCTGAAAGGATTAGTTCAGTGGTCAAGCAAGTTTATCTTATATGAAAGAGGACTTAAATAGAAACAAAATGGTGAAGAAACTACTTCATGGTGGCATGGTATATGGGCAGAGTGGTATGGTATATGGGACAGGGTGGTATGGTATATGGGACAGAATGACAAGGTATATGGGACAGGGTGGCATAGTATATGGGACAGGGTGGCATGGTATATGAGACAGGGTGGCATGATATATGGGACAGGGTGGCATGATATATGGGACAGGGTGGCATGGTATATGGAACAGGGTGGCATGGTACATGGGACATGGTATATGGACAGGGTGGCATGGTATATGAGACAGGGTGGCAAGGCATATGGTGGGATGTCATCTTGATTGCAGGTGTGATGGCATACAGGTCATGTTGTGGAATGCTATATGGTTTTCATGTATGATATCCTGTAGGGAGGGAAGTAGCATGGTATGATATGTGGAACAGAGGGTAGAATGGCAGGTGTGACAGAAGCTGGAAAGCATGTTATTAGTGGCGAGGGGACATATGTCATTTGCAATGTCTGGTTTCATTTGTAAGTCCTCTTTCATATAAGATGAACTTGCATGACCACTAAACTAATCCTTTAAAGTATTTACTAAACATAGTGGTTGGAAAGCCAAACACATATTCCTCAGGTAGCGGCGCCAGATTTCTGATACAAGTACTACACTGTATCTTTGGCATCAGAACGAACCCGTTCCCATATGGTCTGCAGTGTAAAATACCACTGCAATCCCAAGCTTATCGAACAAGTTGAAACCGGATCTTTGATATTGTGTAGTTTTACGTTAAGTTGAGATTCACAACTGAAGACGTAACATATTGTTCCAACTTCCATTCCTACAGTGTTCACATTAGTGAGGGGATAAAGGGGGGAATTTTTTAATGCTAAAGCACATGACATTGTAAATCTCTGCACAAATTAGTCAATCAAACCAATAATTCCCCCCTCAAATTTCAATTCCTATTGTGAACAATGCAATCTTACCCAACATTCTTTGATACCATATCCCTTCTTCAGATTTTTACAAGTGGTTGACCTAAATATCAAATTATCTTTAAAAATTATCTCATACATGGACATTTGTGACCTTTCACCACAGAAATCAGATCTCTAATCCTGATGCACCACACAAGCTTTCCTGACTGATGTGTAAAAGGTCCCTCTCGTCATCAATTAGCCACCAAAATCAATCAGAGATGCACCATAAAAAAATTGAGAAATTGATAGTGTTGTTCTCCTTGCTACGCCATTTTATCCTACATTTTCTTTTCGATAAGTGTGTTTTCGTTTTCTACAACGGTTTCTCCCACCACTATACAGATTTTCTGCACCAGCTCTGTAAATTTCGCTGCAAAGAAAGCAAAGGAAAGGTCTTGTGACGTGTAGCAGTTTTTACACATGTGAAATAACATTGACTTCTGAGGAGAATACCCATTAAAGGAAACATGAAGTCTGACATAATCTTTAATACATATTATAAATTTAAAAATAACAAATCTTTTGACCAAGTTTCATACCTCCCAAAGCAATCTAATACATTTTTTGTAATTATTGAATATTTTCAAATTTTCAAAAGCTATGGGAGCCGCCATTTTTATTTTAAAACATGCAGGAAATGATGTCATCAGCCTAGCAGGCTATTGAAATATCTTGTATTTCTTTATAATCTGTCTCAAGTTTTCTACTTTATAAAAACATGTTTTATCTTTGTAAGGGTCAAGGACATTTTTGTGTATGCATTAAATTATTCAAACATGGTGTTGATACTTTGTATCACATCATTTTCGAACGAAGAAAATCTTCATTCATCCCAAGACTAATATTTTAAATGCTATATATGTCAGGAATATTATTATCATAACGAACACTCATCCAAAAACTGAAACGAACCACACAAAGAAAAATATTTAACCTGACGCGATCAAGGGGTAGTAGAATAGCTCTCACTATTTTTTGAATAGACAAGCTAAAATTGTTTGTTTATTCTTCTAAATGTGTATCTAAAAAATAAATCATTTTGATTTAGTCTTCTAAATACATACAAATTAATTATTTGTTTAGTCTTCTAAATGTGTTTGTTGGTTTGTTTGATGAGGGTTTAACGGCACCACGACAGTGAGGGTCAAATTGTGCCTGAGAGCTTAGATCATTATAAAGGTAGGAAGGAAAGAAAACAGGGGGAGATTGAAAGAAACACGAGAACTAAAAACCAGAAAGCCGGGATCGAGAGAGGTGGTGCATGGGTAAAAAAAAAAAAGTAGAGAGAGGGGGTGGGAGAGGAGGACTAAATATGGTTGTAGAGGGAAGCATGATGAAGGAAGGAGATCATTTTATCCGGAGGGTTTTTCTGGAAGAGCTCGGCTATTGAGTTGTGGGGAGTGAGGGAAGCTCTGAGAAGGTTGTTCTGGGGGAAAGCAAGGAGAATGTGATGGACTGAGAGGGTGCAGTGAAATTGTTCCAGAGGGGTTTGGGGGAGCCAATAAGGAGGTGGGAGTGAGTGAGGTGGGTGTGACCTATTCTAAGATGGGTAATGTGAACGTGGTCGACATGGGAGAGGTTGTGGATGGTGGGTTTGATCGGAATGGTGGGTTGGATGACGTGAAGTTTGTTATCAATTTGGGAGTCCCATGAGATTAGCCAGTGGTCACGAACAAGGGAAGTGATAAGTGATTTGATGTCAGAAAGGGTTTGGGGAAATGTGGTGGGAGGAGGTTAAGGGCAAGCTTAGCGGCTGCATCAGCCCTGTCATTGCCAGGGATGCCAACATGGCTGGGTATCCAGAAGAAAAGAATACTTTTCCTGCAGAGGGTAGGCGAAAGAAGTTTACGGAGGAGGAGGTGGGATGTGGGGTTATCTCATTTAAGATTGAGTAAAGCAGTAAGGACAGCCTTAGAGTCAGAGAAGATGGCAAAGTGGCTGAGTGGGGAGTAGTTGGGAAGCCTGCTACTGAGGGTGATGTCTTGGATAACGGCAGCAGCAACTGCTTTGTCGCCTTCCTTGGAGCCAACAGTATAGATGGAGGTGTACTTTGAGAGTTGGTCTTTGATTTAGTTGTGGAGGTTGATGCAGAGGTTAAGATGAGTTTAGGTTTTGTGATGAGTGGAGAGGCCCAGGTGGATAGGAGGGAGGGGGTGGCTTAGGGAGGAAAAGTGGGTTAGGAGAAGGTGGTAAGAGTAGCGGGGTTGATGCCGAGATGAAGGTCTGATTAGATGCATAAGCTGAAGGGAGGGAATAAGGTTTTAGTCCTATCAAAGAGGGTGGAGACAGTGGGGTACCTAATGAGGTAGTTGAGGATTCTGGGTATTGGTGAGGACTCTCAAAGCATAGGAGAGGTTAAGCTTCCTACACTTTATCACAAAGGGGGGTTCATTGGCTTCAACATAAAGGCTGGTGATTGGGGAGGTCCTGTAGGCACCCAGACAAAGTCTGAGGGCTTCATTTTGAGGGCATCATTTTGGATGGTGTTGCGACAATATTGCCATAGTCAAGCTTGGCATGAATGGTGATTGTTTGTTTGTTTGTTTGATGAGGTCTTAACGGCACCACGACAACGAAGGTCAAATTGTGCCTGAGAGGTCAGATCATTTTAGAGGTAGTAAGGAAAGAGACCAGGGGAAGAATGAGAGAAATTCAAGAACAAAAGCCAGAAAGCTGTGATCGAGAGAGGAGGTGCATGGGTAAAACTAAAAACAGAGTAGAGAGGGGGTGGAAGAGGAGGATTAAATATGGTTGTAGAGGGATGCATGCTGAAGGAAGGAGACTATTTTATCTGGAGGATTTTTTTGGAAGAACTCAGCAATTGAGTTGTGGGGAGCGAGAGAAGCTCTGGGAAGGTTGTACAGGGGCAAGCAAGGAGAACGTGTTGGATTGTAAGGATGCAGTGGCAATTGTTACAGAGGGGTTGGGGGGAACCAATAAGGAGGTGGGAGTGAGTGAGGTGGGTGTGACCAATTCTAAGACGGGTAATATGAACGTTGTCGATACGAGAAAGGTTGTTAATGGTGGATTTGATCGATTGTGGGCTGGATAACATGGAGTTTGTTATCAATTTGGAAGTTCCATAAGGTTTGCCAGCGGTCACGAACAAGAGAAGCGATAAGCGGTTTGATGTCAGAGAGGGTTTTGGGAAAAGGGAAGGGAGGAGGTTAAGGGCAAGCTTAGCGGCTGTATCAGCCCTGTCATTGCCAGGATGCCAACATGGCTGGGTATCCAGAAGAAAAGAACACTTTTCCTGCAGAGGGTGGGAGAAAAGAGTTTCCGCAGGAGGAGGTGGCAGGTGAGGTTATCCCATTTAAGATTGAGTAATGAAGTAAGAACAGCCTTTGAGTCAGAGAAAATGGCAAAGTGACTAAGAGGAGAGTACTCAATAAAGTTGAGGGCGAGGAGAATGGCCTTAGCCTCGGCTGAAAAGATGGATGAGTGGTCAGGAAGTCTGCTACTGAGGGTGATGTCTTGATGATGGCAGCAGCAGCTGTCTTGTTGCCTTCCTTGGAGCCATCAGTATAGATGGAGGTGTAATTTGAGAGTTGGTCTTTGATTTGGTTGTGGAGATTGATGAAGAGATTAGGGTGAGTTTGAGATTTGTTATAAGTGGAGAGGTCTAGGTGGACAGAAGGAAGGGGGTGGCCCAAGGCGGAAAAGTGGGCCAGGAATAGGTGCCGAGAGTGGCGGGGTTGATGCCAAGTTGAAAGAGGTCTGATTTAATGCGTAAGCTGAAGGGGGCGATAGGGTTTTAGTCCTATCAAAGAGGGAGGAGAAATTGGGGTACCTAATGAGGTTGTAAACAGGGTTCTGGGTGTTGGTGAGGACTCTAAAAGCATAGGAGAGGCTAAGCTTTTACATCTAAGTAGAAAGGGGGTTCGTTGGCTTCAACATGAAGGCTAGTGATTGGGGAGGTCCTGTAGGCTCCTAGACAAAGCCTGAGGGCTTCATTTTGGATGGTGTTAATGTGGTTGAGGTATGAGTTGTGAGCGACACAGTAAACAATATTGCCATAGTCAAGCTTGGCACGAATGGTGAGCCTGAAAATTTTGAGGAGAGCATATGGTTCGCTCCCCAAGTAGTGTTGGAGAGCAGTCGGAGGAGGTTGAGGAACTATTGCATTTTAGTTTCAGGTTGGTGATGTGTGGCTTGTAGGTGAGCTTGGGGTCTAGAGTTAGACCAAGGAACTTTGTGTTTTCAACTTTAGGGATGCGATTCCCATTGAGCACAAAGTTCGGGTTGGGGTGGAGGTTGTTGAAATGACAAAAGTGCATGCAGACTGTCTTGTCTTTGGAGAATCTAAAACCGTTATTGTTGCTCCAGACTTGCAGCTGATTGAGGCTGGTTTGAAGCCTATTTTCAACAATAGGAAAGCTAGGGGAGGAGTAGAAGATGGTGAAGTCATCCACGAGAGGGTACGCTTGATGCTGGGGCCAAGGTCATTCCCGATGTCATTAATGCTCAGGTTGAAGAGAGTGGGGAGAGGATGCTGCCTTGGGGACGCCCTCTTCTTGGGGGTACGGCTTGGAGAGGGTGTGGCCAATACGAACTTGGAACTGCCTGGGTGAGAGGAAGTTTTGAATAAAGATGGGGAGGTGGCCTCTGAGGCCAATGGTGTGAAGTTTCCGGTAATGCCGATTTCCAAGTAGTGTCGAAAGCTTTCTCGAGGTCAAAAATATGGCAATGAGGTGTTCCTTTTTGCAAAGGATTCCCGGATAGCGTGTCGAGCGTAATTAACTGGTCTAGGGAATTGCGACGCTTTCGGAAGCCGCTTTGGTGAGGAGAGAGGATTCTGTTGGTCTCGAGGAACCAGTTTAGTCTCTGATTAATGATCTTTTCCATAATTTTACAGAGACAGCAAGTAAGGGCGATGGGTCGGTAGCTGGTGGGGTCGGTGCTATCCTTCCCGGTTTAAGGACGGGATGACAATAGCTGTCCTCCAGATAGGGGAAAGGAGTGTGAGGACCAAATGTGGTTGAAGATGGTGAGTAGGGTAGTGGTGGCTTTGATGGGGAGGTGTTTCAGAAACTGATAGGGGATGTTATCTGGGCCCTTGAGGTGCAGCCAGCGCCGCTGATGGCTTGGTTTAATTCAGAAAGGGTGAGAGGGGTGTTGTAGCTTTCGGAGTTGTCAGAGGGAAAAGTGATTCTCCGGGCTTCATCGCAAGCTTTTTGATTTTGAAAGCATTGGAGTAGTTGGTCGAGGCCGAGATGTTGCTGAAAGAGGCGGCGAGGTGGTCAACGATGTCTTTTTTTATGTGAGAAGGTCTCCATTCCAAGAGAGATGGGAGATGGAAGATTTGCCTACTCTGCCGTGGGAAGCTGTTAACCATTCTCCAAATCTTCTTAGTGGGGGTGTTGGTGGTGAGAGAAGAGATAAAGTTGTTCCAAGTGTTGGTTTTACTGTCCTTGATAGTGCGCCTGGCCTTGCACGGCTGATGCGAAAGAGGTTAAGGTTATGGGTGGTCGGGTTAGTTTTAAAGTTCCTGAGGGCTCTTTTCCTGTTCTTGATGGCGGTTTTGCAGTCATCTGAGAACCAGGGGTTGGGGGATGATTTGGGGGTTTGGAGGTTTTGGGAATTGAGCAGGTGGCGATGTTGATAAGGATATTACTGAAGTTAGACATGGATCCTCATCCTCGAGAAGATGGGGGAGAGGTGTGAGTCACAGAGGGTTTCAAAAAGGGACCAGTCAGCCTTGTCGAGGTTCCAGTTGGGGGTGTGCTCAGTGGGGATTTGAAGATTGGAGTGTATAAGAAGAGGGTAATGATCACTACCACAGAGGTCAGCAGTGACTCTCCAACTAAAGTCAGGAGGAGGTTAGGGGAACAGATAGACAGGTCAATACAGGTGAGAGAGCCTGTGGCAGGATGAAGGTAGGTCGGGAGTTAGTGTTCAGTAAGGACAGGCTGTGCTGACGGAGAGCGTTTTCGATGAACTTGCCTCTAGGGGTGGTGGTATTAGAGCCCCACAGAGGGTTGTGAGCGTTGAAGTCACCAAGAAGGATGAAGGGGTGGGAAGCTGAGAGATGAGGTTGTTAAGGCTGGTTGGTTGAATGTTGGTGTTGGGAGGGAGATAGATATTGCAGAGAGTGAAAGTTTTGTGGAGGGAGATAGAAATACAGATGGCCTGAAGGTCGGTGTGCACACCTAACAGGGCTGTGTGGGATATCGTGTCTAACGAGAATGGAGACGCCACCACAGGCCCTGTCAGCATCCACTTGATGTTTGTGATAGCAAGCAAAGTTGTTAAGGGAGTAATGGTCCGTGGTTTTCAAGAAAGTTTCTTGTAGGCAGAAGACGACATCGGTTGAAGGTGGAGGCCAGAAGGTCGATTTCTTCAGAATTGGCCTTAAGGCTCCTAATGTTCCATTGTATGATGTTGTGGGTGTTATTGTAATTGATTGTGGTGTATGCCATAAAGGAGGCGGGGGTTATCTGGAGGAAGATCTGCTGGGTCTGAGTTCGCTTGTTTTTTCTTTGGATTTGTTTCTTTGGGAGCGATTGTTTTGAAAATTGACGAAAGTATGATCGATGTGTTCGTAATCGAACAATCCATACTCTCTTCAGTGTGGGTTTGGGAGGTGGGTTGTTTGTTGATTGGTTGTTTGTTGATAGGTTGTTTGTTGATTGGTTGTTTTTGCTGGTTGTTTGCTGGTTGATTTGTTGGTTTGTTGGTTGTTTGCTTGGCTGGTTTTAGCTTGATGTATGAAGGTATTAGTGGAGTTGGTGTAGGGGCGTAGGGGCTTTAGAGTAGGAAGGGGGTTGAGGAGAGAAGTGGTGGTGGAGGTGGTGGTGTGGGTATTGGGTGTGATTGGGTTGTTGGAAATGGTGATGGGCTTAGGACTAGGTAAGAAGAGCCAGGTGAGGTCGGTTTGGGCATGGGAGTTAGTTTTTGTTGTGTTAGTTGTGTTTGGGGGGCGGAATTAGAGTTAGAGGAGACTATGTTTGAGTAGGAAGGCTTGGAGTTAAGGGAAGCGAGGAATTGTTTCCTGGCCTCAGGGTAGGTTATGTTGGGGTTAAGGGTTTTAAGTTTAGTTATTTGTTTTTCCTGAAGCCAGGTGGGACAGTCTTTCGAGAAGGAGGGATGGTTTGCTGGGTGTTTACCGTCACAATTTGTGCAGAGTGGGGGTTGGTGCAGGAGGTGTTGTCATGGTCCGGGGCTCAGAGTTACCACAGCGCTTGGCTGTGGCAGGAGTTTTTCCCGTGGCCATACCTCTGACAATTGTAGCAACGTAAAGGGTTAGGAATATAAGGGGCGACCTGAATTCTCAGGTAGCCGGCAATGATGTGGGAGGGGAGAGTTGGAGTTGCGAAGTGAGAAATATGGTGTTGGTGGAGTTTCGCCCGTCTCTCTTTAGAACGACGACGGGCTTCGGTTACATGTTGGTTAGCTAGTTCTTCTTGGAGGTCGTCATCGGTCATGTACGCAAGATCGCGGGTGCGTATGACGCCTTTGCTGGAGTTTAGGGAACGATGGGGGGTGACTGTGATGTCGATACCAGAATTGGATAGGGTTTTGGTGGAAAGGAGGGTGGTGGCTTGGTGTCCCTGGTGCAGTGCACCAGGAGATCACCGGATCTAAGGGTAGAGACTTTGGGGAGGGTACCGACAAGGCCAAAGAGGGCTTTATGGATGAGGAAAGGAGAAACTTTTTTAAAGCTCCTGCTTGTTGGTGGCATGGATTATAAGGATTTTGGGGATTGGGGTTGCAGAATGGTCAATGATGGTAGCAGGTGGGTCACGGGGGGGGGGGGGGTCAAGGTCACTGCATAGGCGCTTTGTCATTATGAAGGAAAAAACCAAGGGCCGAGAGACCCGAGGCAGCTAGAAAAAAAAAAAAAAAAAAAAAAAAAAAAAAAAAACAATCGCGGAACCACTATATGGGGACCGCTGTATTAGTAACGAAGGGCGTGAAAAGTCGGGACAGAACGAGGGAAAATATAATAGAAAAAAAGAAAAGAAACGATCTCACCGAGGATAAAAGCCCATCCACCGAAAAGAAAATCCGAAAATGAAGTTATAAAACAAAAAGGTGCAAATTGGAGAGAAATTGGAGCGAAAATAGTTTAGGAGAATAGGAGCAGTTGTCACGTCTCTCTCAAGCATGTGTATTATGAATGGTGAGCCTGAATATTTTGAGGAGAGCATGGCGGTTCGCACCCCAAGTAGTGTTGGAGAGGAGGCGGAGAATGTTGAGGGAGCTGTTGCATTTCTGTTTCAGGTTGGTGATGTGTTGCTTGTAGGAGAGCTTGGGGTCTAGATTTAAACCCAAGAACACTTGCATTTATGTTTCAGGTTGGTGATGTGTTGCTTGTAGGAGAGCTTGGGGTCTAGAGTTAAACCCAGGAACTTAGTGTGGTCAACTTTAGGGATGCGATTGTCATTGAGCACAAGGTTCGAGTTGGAGTGGAGGTTGTTGAAATGACAGAAGTGCATGCAGACTGTCTTGTCTTTGGAGAATTTAAAACCGTTGTTGTTGCACAAAGCTTGCAGCTGGTTGAGGTTGAGTTGAAGCCTATTTTCCACAAGAGTAAAGCTTGGGGAGGAGTAGAAGATAGTGAAGTCGTCCACATAGAGGGCATGTTTGATGTTAAGGTCAAGGTTGTCCTCTATGTCATTAATGCTCAGGTTGAAGAGAGTGGGAGAGAGGATGCTGCCTTGGGGGACGCCCTCTTCTTAAGGATAGGGGTTGGAGATGGTAAGGCCAATACGAACTTGGAACTGCCTGGGTTAGAGGAAGTTTTGATTGAATGTGGGGAGGTGGCCTCTGAGGCCGATGGTGTGAAGTTTGCGGATAATGCCGTATTTCCAAGTAGTGTCAAAAGCTTTCTGGAGGTCGAAAAAGATGGCAATGAGGTTTTCCTTTTTTGTGAAGGATTCCCGGATAGCGGTGTCGAGTGTAATTAGCTGGTCCAGGGTATTGCGACATTTCCAGAAGCCGCTTTGGTGAGGGGAGAGGATTCTATTGGTCTCAAGGAACCAGTTTAGTCTCTGGTTAATGATCCTTTCCATAATTTTACCGAGACAGCAGGTGAGGGTGATGAGGCGGTAGCTGGATGGGTCGGTACTGTCCTTTCCCGGTTTGGCAACAGGGGTGACAATACTGTCCTCCAGATAGGGGGCAAAGAAGTGTGAGGACCAGATGTGGTTAAGGATGGTAAGTAGGGTAGTGGTGGCCTTGTTGGGGAGGTGTTTCAGGAACTGGTAGGGAATGTTATCTGGGCCCTTAAAGGTGCAGCCAGCATCATATATGGCTTGATTTAATTCAGAAAGGGTGAGAGGGGTGTTATAGCTCTCTGTGTTGTCGGAGGGAAAGGTGATACTCTGGGTTTCATCGTGAGCTTTTTTTGGCTTTGAAAGCATTAAGGTAATTGGCCGAGGACGAGATGTTGCTGAAATAGGCAGCGAGGTGCTTAATGATGTCTTTTTTTGTGGTGAGAAGGTTACTATTCCAGGAGATGTTGGGAGACTTGCTCACCCTGCCGTGGAAGCTGTTAACCATTCTCCAAATTTTCATAGTGGGGGTGTTGGTGGTGATAGAAGAGATGAAGTTGTTCCAAGTGTTGGTTATATTGTCCTTGATAGTGCGCCTGGCTTTGGCTCGGCTGATGTGAAAGAGGTTGCGGGTGGTTGGGTTAGTTTAAAAGTTCCTGAGGGCCCTTTTCCTGTTCTTGATGGCGGTTTTGCTGTCATCAGTGAACCAGGGGTGGGGGTTTGGTAATTAGGGGTTTGGAGGTTTTGGGAATAGAGCAGGTGGCGATGTTGATAAGGATGTTACTGAAAACTGACATGGGATCATCATCTTGGAGGAGACAGGGGGAAAGGTGTGAGTCGCAGAGGGTTTCAAAAAGGGGCCAGTTGGCCAATTAGGGGTGTGGTCTGTGGGGGTTTGAAGGTTGGAGTGAATAAGAAGAGGGTTATGGTCACTACCACAGAGATCAGCAGTGACCTTCCAGTTAAAATCAAGGAAGAGGTTAGGGGAACAGATAAACAGGTCAATACAGGTGAGGGAGCCTGTGGCAGGATAAAGGTAGGTCAGGGAGTTAGTGTTGAGCAAGGACAGGCTGTGCTGTCGGAGAGTGTTTTCGACAAGCTTGCCTCTGTGGGTGATGGTATTGGAGCCCCACAGGGGGTTGTGGGCTTTGAAGTCACCAAAAAGGATTAAGGGGGTGGGAAGCTGACAGATGAGGTTGTTAAGGCTGGTTGGTTGAATGTTGGTGTTGGGGGGAATAGATATTGCAAAGAGTGATGGTTTTGTGGAGGGAGATAGATATACAGATGGCCTAAAGGTCGGTGTTCACATGAACTGGGCTGTGAGCAATATCGTTTCTAACAAGAATGGAGACACCCCCACAGGCCTTGTCAGCGTCCACTTGAAGTTTATGGTAGCAAGTCAAGTTATTGAGAGAGTAATGGTCAGTGGTTTTCAAGGTTTCTTGTAGGCAGAAGATGACTGGGTTGAAGGTGGTGTCCAGTAGGTCAACTTCTTCCGAATTGGCCTTAAGGCTTCTAATGTTCCATTGTATAATGTTGTGGGTGTTATTGTAATTGTTTGTGGTGCATGCCATAAGGAGGCAGGGGGTTATCTGGAGGAAGATCTGTTGAGTCTGAGTTGGCTTGTTTTTTCCTACGGATCTGTTTTTTGGGGAGCGATTGTTTTTGAAAGTTGGACGAGAAGTATGATCGGTGTGTTCGGTAATCGAACAATCCATATTCTCTTCAGTGTCATGCATGTGGGTTTGGGTGGCAGGCTGTTTGTTGATTGGTTGTTTGTTGTTTGTTGGTTGGTTGTATGGTTGTTTGTTGGTTGGTTGTTTGTTGGTTGATTGTTTGTTGGTTGGTTTGTTGATTGTTAGCCTGCTTGGTTTTAGTTTGATGTACAGTATGATGGTTTTTGAAGTGTTGGGCCGTGGGGGCTTTAGAGAAGGAAGGAAGGTTGAGGAGAAAAGTGGTGGATTTGAGAAGGAGGGCTGGTTGGCTGGATGAGCACCGTCACGATCGGTGCAGAGTGGGGTCTTGGTGCAGGAAGCGCTGTCATGGTCCGAGGATTCACAGAAGGTTTTTTTATGGCCATACCTCTGGCACTTATGACAATGGAGGGGTTTTGGGTATGTAAGGGGCGACTGGAAATTTGAGGTTGCCGGCATTGATGTGGGAGGAGAGAGTTGGTGTGGCAAAAGTCAGGAAGATGGTATTGGTAGGTGTTTCGGCACCGTCTCTCTTGAGGACAAGATAACGGGCTTCAGTAACATGTTGGCTTGCAAGTTTCTCAAGGAGGTCTTCATCAGTCAAGTAGGCAAGGTTTCTACTTCTGATGATGCCTTTGATGGAGTTCAGGGAACAATGGGGGTGACTGTAACGTCAATACCAGTATTAGCTAGGGTTTTGGTCATGGGGAGGGTGGTGGCTTGAGTATACCTGGTGCAGTGCACCAGGAGTTCGCCAGATCTGAGGGTAGAGACCTTGGGAAGGGTACCGACAAGGCCATGGAGCATCTTGTGTATGAGAAAAGGGAAGCTCTTTTGAAACTTTCTAGTTTGTTGGTGGCCTGTATGATTAGAATTTGGGGGACTGGGGCTAAAGAATGGTCAATAGGGGTAGCAGGTGGGTCACGGGAAGGGAAGGGAGGGTCAAGGCAGAAGCGTTTCGTCATGATGGAGAAAAAAAAAACCATGGGCCGAGAGACCCGAGGCAACTAGATATCGATAAGAGGGTGAAAGTCTGGTCACAACGGGAGGGGAGGGGAAAAACAAAAAGAACGGTCTCACCAAAAGCAGATACCCATCCACAGAGAGAGAATCCCAGAAAAAGAAGATACAAAACAAAATTTAGGTGGTAAAGTGCAAGGTAAAGTGTATCAGAATGAAACGTTTGAGAGAAAAGAATAGAAGTCACGTTGCTCTCAACAATTACTAGTTTATAAATGAGTCAATAAATTGTTTGTTTTTTTGTTTAGTCTTCTAAATGCATTTTTTGAATAATTTGGGTTTCATAATTCAGAATAAAATAAAAAACTATAGAAAACTTACCACTGCATTTCAACAGAACTGCTGGTTTCCTTTGCCACCAAATGAACAGGAAATATGCTGGCACCCCTGTGAAGGTAATGAGGAGCCCAATCAGGGTATCAAACGGAGCAGCCATGGCTCCCATTACAACCAGAAAGGCACACATTATAACAAAGATAATTGGCAAGATGAGTGGGAACTACAATGAAATTGAGAAAAAGATCAAGACATAAATATGATGACATGAATAAACTTGAATTTCTAGTTAAATATGATGGGTTCAAATTTCAGCATTCAGGAGATATCATGTTTACAAGCTGTTTGGGCAAAATCATATCAAGCCATGCCCACTTATGCAAATTAATGAAATGTAAAATTATGCGCATGCCATGTACCTGCCATGTACATACATCATTATGCCACATATGAATAAATTAAAACACATGATCGTGTAAAATTGGACATTTCAAGAATTGTGTGTAAAACCTGCCCACTCATGACTGAAATTACCACCACAAATAATTGGGCATATCAATGGACCATAACCTATCTGCGTAGCATGTATGATACAGTTTCAACATAGCATTCATAAGATTGCATGTATGAGAAGGCTTCACAACCCTCCCCCTCACCCTCTCCCCCCACCCTCTCCCCCTCCCCATCACCATCATAGGTTCATGATGCATCAGAATCATAGAACCGAATTACGGAGAATGCTGAACTCATTCCACGAGTGAAGCCAACGTATTTTTCTGAATATCACCAATATCATGGTTTTCAAAAATTGACTCCAATGATAACGAAATATGAAAGTCAACTTTTATTTCAATAATTATTATTCCCAATATGAAACAAAACAATACATTATGTTGTTAGAATAAGAGTATTTTAACATTAAGCCCTGCCTACTCATTAAAATGCATGTCATTGCCACTCAAACCATTAGGGCACATCTGAGGTCACTTGCCTATCTGTGTATCATATATGACCTCAATCCCATGTATCGTTCTTGAGATACTAATTACAAGCTCTTTTTCAGAAAATCATATTAAGCCCCACCCACTATGCATATTAATGAAATTCAACATTTCTACATCATGAACATGTACACACCAGCTAACAACATAATTACCCCAAACATGAAACAAAACAGACATGTGGTTGTTAAAATATAAGCAATTTGTACATTTTAACATTGAGTTCCGCCTACTCATTAACATGCACAACATCACCACCAAAAACGTTAAGGACTATCTATGGACCATGGAATATCAGTGTACCACAAATGACATGAATCCAGTGTATCTGAGATATTGTGTTTATGAGCAAGTGTCACAGACACACATACACCCACACATACACACACACACCCCATCATAACCGCATAAAGCTACATTACATATATTTGGTAAAAAACAAGAACTGTCGAAAAGACAGTATGCTCGACTATTCAAAGCTAAAGCAAACAATGGGCTTGTTGAGGGACGTATATGCTGGTAATGGGGCTAGTAGGGGGAGAGTAATGGGGCTAGTAGGGGAGAGTAATGGGGCTAGTAGGGGAGAGTAATGGGACTAGTAGGGGAGTAATGGGACTAATAGGGGAGAGTTATTTCAAATTACATTAGCTTTCAAGGATGCACTTACTTTTCCCTTTTGTTTAGATTTTTACATTTAACTACCAGTCTTATAATATCTTTGAGTTGTATCAGACACTTTACAACAAAAAAGCTCAAGGTTACTACCTCACCCAGTAACTCACAAAACATATGAAAGCAATCTTTATAAATTAAACACCTCTTTTCATTATATGCATCGAGTCACAAAGAAAAGAGGGACCCATGACTTACCTACTGGTACATCAATGAAACCTTAAAATACTACAAAGCATCCTAGTGGCATTTGATGCAATTATTTGTCATTTATCAGTCATTTACTTACAAAACTACCACTCTGTCCCACATGCCAACCCCCCCTCTCCCACATCTCGACCCACCCTGCCCCATGTGCTAACCAACCCAACCAAATTCTTGCTATTTTTTATAAACCATTCATTCGAAATCCAGATGACAACCCACCACATGTCCCTCATGCCATTCCACCCCGTCCAATATGCCTACCAACCCTGCACCACATGCCAACCCATCCTGACCAACATGCCGACCCATCCTGTAGGGCAGTACATTTAGGTTTAATAGCCTAAACGTTTAAACGTTTAAATTGAAGTTCGTTTAAACAGACCTCTCCCCTCCCCTCCCCAAGCCCATCGGAAAAAAAAAAAAAAAAAAAATCCAGACCTCGGAAGTGTTGAATTTGTTTTTATAATACAATAACCACTGCATAATCATCGCGCTGGCCTTCCCAAAAATAAGCAAGGAATGTAACAATTCTTGAATAGGGGCCTTATAATAAGTCTTCAAATCACCAGTAAGAATTACGAAAATAATGATCCGTGGTTGGAACCCACTTTAAACAGTTTGTTTCTTGATGAGAGCTTAACAGCACCACGGCAGTGAGGGTCAAATTGTGCCTGAGAGGTTAGATCATTCCAGACGTAGGAAAGAAAGAAAACACGGGAGATTGAGAGAAATACAAGAAAAGCCAGAAAGCTGGGGTAGAGAGAGGAGGTGCATGGGTGAAAAAACAAAGTAGAGAGAGGCGGGTGGGAGAGGAGGACTAAATATGGTTGTAGAGGGAAGCATGATGAAGGAAGGAGATAATTCTATCCAGAGGGTTTTTCTGGAAGAGCTTGGCTATTGAGTTGTGGGAAGTGAGGGAAGCTCGGGGAAGGTTGTACATGGGGCAAGCAAGGAGAACGTGATGGACTGTGAGGGTGCAATGGCAATTGTTGCAGAGGGGTTGGGGGAGCCAATAAGGAGGTGGGAGTGAGTGAGGTGGGTGTGACCTATTCTAAGATGGGTAATGTGAACGCTGTCGACACGGGAGAGGTTGTGGTTTGTTTGTTTGATGAGGGCTTAATGGCACCACGACAACGAGGGTCAAATTGTGCCTGAGAGATTAGATCATTCTAGAGGTAGGAAAGAAAGAAAACAGGGGAGATTGAAAGAAATACAAGAACTAAAAGTCAGAAAGCTAAGGTCGAGAGAGGAGGTGCATGGGTGGAAAAAACAAAGTAGAGAGAGGGGGGTGGGAGAGGAGGACTAAATATGGTTGTAGAGGGAAGCATGATGAAGGAAGGAGATAATTTTATCCAGAGGGTTTTTCTGGGAGAGCCCGGCAATTGAGTTGTGGGGAGCAAGGGAAGCTACGGGAAGGTTGCACAGGGGGCAAGCAAGGAGAACGTGATGAATTGTGAGGGTGCAATGGCAAATGTTGCAGAGGAGTTGGGGGGAGCCAATAAGGAGGTGGGGGGAGCCAATAAGGAGGTGGGGTGAGTGAGGTGGGTGTGACCTATTCTAAGACAGGTAATATGAACCTTGTCGGCACGACAGAGGTTGTAGATGGTGGGTTTGATCAGAATGGTGGGTTTGATCTGAATGGTGGGCTGGATGACGTGGAGTTTGTTATCAATTTGGGAGTCCCATGAGGTTCACCAGCGGTCACAAACAAGGGAAATGATAAGCGGTTTGATGTCACAAAGAGTTTTGGAAAATGGGGTAGGGGGAGGTTGAGGGCAAGCTTAGCTGCTGCATCAGCCCTGTCATTGCCAGGGATGCCAACAGAATACTTTTCCTGCAAAGGGTGGGCGAAAGGAGTTTCCGGAGGAGGAGGTGGGATGTGGAGTTATCCTATTTAAGATTGAGTAAAGAAGAAAGGACAGTCTTGGGAGTCAAAGAAGATGGCAAAGTGGCTGAGCGGGGAGTACTCAGTCAAGTTGAAGGCGAGGAGGATGGCCTTGTCCTCGGCCGAGAAGATGGACGAGTAGTCGGGAAGCCTGCTACTGAGAGTAATGTCTTGGATGATGACAGCAGCAGCTGTCTTGTCGCCTTCCTTAGAGCCATCAGTATAGATGGAGGTAGTTTGAGAGTTGGTGTTTGATTTGCTTGTGGAGGTTGATGAAGAGGTTGGATTTGGGTTTCATGATGAGTGGAGAGGCCCAGGTGGATACGAGGGAAGGGGGTGGCCCAGGAAGGAAAATTGGGCCAGGAGAAGGTGGTAAGAGTAGCGGGGCTGATGTCAAGATGGAAGAGGTCTGATTTGATGCGTAAGCTGAAGGAAGGAATAGGGTTTTAGTCCTATCAAAGAGGGTGGAGAAATTGGGGTACCTTAATAAGATTGTAAACAGGGTTCTGGGTGTTGGACGAGAAGTATGTTCGGTGTGTTTGGTAATTGAACAATTTATGTTTTCTTCAGTGTCGTACATTTTGATGGCATTGGAGGTGTTGGGATTGGGGACAGCAAGGGTTTTAGAGAAGGAAGGTTGGGGAGAGAAGTGGTAGTGGAGGTGGTTTGGGTAATGGATATGGTTGGATTGTTGGCAATGAGCTTAGGACTGGGTAAGAAGACCCAGGTGAGGTCGGTTTGGGCATGTGAGTCAGTTTTAGTTGTGTTGGGGAGGGGGCAGTTTTGGTATGAGAGGAGACTATGTTCGAGTAGGAAGGTTTCGTGTGGAGGGAAGGGAGGAATTGCTTACTGGCCTCCGGGTAAGTGATGTTGAGATTAAGGGTTTTCAGTTTGGTTATCTACTTTTGCTAAACCCAGGTGGGGCAGTCTTTTGAGAAGGAGGGCTGGTTGGCTGGATGAGCACCATCGCAATTGGTGCAGAGTGGGGTGTTGGTGCAGGAGGCGCAGTCATGGTCCGGGGCTCCACACTTGCCACAACACGCTTGACTGAGGCAGGAGTTTTTTCCATGGCCATACCTCTGGCACTTATGACAGGAAATGGTGGGAGTGACTGTAACGCCAATACCAATATTAGCTAGGGTTTTGGTGGTGAGGAGGGTGGTGGCTTGAGTGTCCCCGGTGCAGTGCAACAGGAGATCGCCGGATCTGAGGGTAGAGACCTTGGGGAGGGTACCAACAAGGCCGTAGAGTGCCTTGTGTATGAGAAAAGGGGAAACTTTTTAGAACTTTTTGGTTTATTGGTGGCCTGTATGATTAGAATTTTTGGGAGTGGGGTGAATGGTCAATGGAGGTAGCAGGTGGGTCACGGGGAGGGGAGGGAGGGTGAAGGTCAAGGCATAAGCATTTCATCATGACGAAAAGAAGGAAAAAAACAAGGGCCAAGAGACCCAAGGCAACTAGAAAATACAAATTAAAAATCGCAGAACAACTATAAGAGAACTGCTGTAAAGGTATCGATAAGGGCATGAAAGTCTGGTCACAACGGGGGGGAAAAAACCCCCAAAAACGGTCTCACTGAAAGCAGATAATCATCCGCAGAGAAAGAATCCCAGAAAATTAAGATACAAAACAAAATTTAGGTGGTAAAGTGCAAGGTAAAGTGTATCAGAATGAAAAGTTTGAAAGAAAAGAATAGAAGTCACATTGCTCTCAACACAAGCTTTAAACAGATGCAGAAATAACATACCAGCAAGTAAATTTGCCGTGACTTACAAGCATTTTTACTTATGACTGTGTCCTAAAAGATTCCCAAAGTGCGCCACCCTCACCCAGCTATACCATATAAAACTAGAATATTAGCACTTTCTAGAGTGCCGTTGCAATTCCAACATGCCTAGAATAATTTTAGAGTTCATTTAATCCCCATACCCAATATAATCTACCTCAGAAATCCTAGGCCCACCAAGATTCATCCCCCAAATTTTGATCTGTAATGAACATTTGCAATCTGAACAATGGAAGATTATCTTCTGACTAGATTTATTTCAAGGCCATAACATTGCTTTCAGTTTTATTTAAGTGAAGCATCATTGTTCAAGCTCTATTCAGCCAGGATTCACATTCCATCATTTTCCATTCATGGCAGAAACCCAATTGTATCATTTTCATTGATTCCAGAGAACACTTGATGGAAGTCTCTTTGAGTCTAGAAAATTGATTGCTTGGATCTTCATTCAAAGAACAAAGTCATTGTTCAGCACATTCCATTGAAAAATTTCAACTTAGTCTTGACAACTTAGTCTTGACAGGTCTCATTCTAAAACATCCCCACCCCTCAATTTCTGCCCCTCCCCTGTTCCAATTAGTCCCAAATTTGAATCACTTCTTCATAAAACAGTAACAAAACCACACACCAATTTAATCCAAATTCAATATCATGATGACAGAAAGACTTACCCTAAAATGTCCCCACCCCTCCATTTGCACCCTTCATTTGTTCCAATATGTCCCAAATTTTAATTAGCTCTTTCTTGAGCAGTAACAAAACAACATACCAAATTTAATCCAAATCCAATCATCAGTTCTAGAGATATCTTGGTAACAGACAAACAACAGAGACAAAAACATGTCCCCACCCCCATTTGCACCCTTCCCCTGTTCGAATGTCTCAAATTGTAATCACTTCTTCCTTCAGCAGTAACAAAACCACACACCAAATATAATCCAAATCCAATCATCAGTTCTTGAGATATCTTGATGACAGATAAACAGGGCAAAACATGACCCCCCCCCCCCCACATTTTCAATCTTTCCATTCCAATGTCTTAAATTGTTATCACTTCTTCCTTAAGCAGTAACAAAACAACACACCAAATTTGATCCAAATCCAGTCATCAGTTCTTGAGATATCTTGATGACAGACAAACAAACAAACAAATTTACAAAGGCAAAAACAGAACCTTTCGTCCAACTTGGTTGACGGAGGTAAACATATTCTAACCCATCCCTATTCCCAACTACTGTATTTGATACAATCCTCTTGGAAATGGCGGTGATCTTTGCGAGCCCACGCTAATATCTCGGCAACTTTAAAACATTTTTGTTCGTTTATTTCGCAATCTTTTTTTGCTTTTTGAGCAATCTATTTGACTCATCAGGTAAACTTTGCATTTATTTGTGGTGAAAATAACAATCAATGCTTTTTTGTCTGTGAGTTTCTGGGTCAGTTTTACAACTTGTAAAACAGGTGTTGACCTAATGCAGATTTATGCCTGTTGTTAATTGGGCCTAAGCCTCTAGCTAATTAGTACAAAATTCAGCTACTACCTTAAAAGGGATGATGTTATGTAAAGATTGAATTGTAAAAGTCATTGAATGAAATTTGTGTGTGTGTTTGAATTGTTATTGATTTTCAATGACAAGTGTGAATCGCGAACGCTTAAATTTTTGGGAGGATTAGACTAAACGTTTAATTGAAGGTTTGTTCCTTTAAATGTTCACATGGGTAATTGTCACAGCCCTCCCATCCTGACCAACATGCCAACCCACCCTATCCAACATGCCATCTCATTTTCTGTCCCAGATGCCACCCCACCTTGCCCTACATATAATTTCACCCTGTCCCACATGAAATCCCACCCTCATCCTACATGTATTTCCTACATCTACTTATCATCATGTTATTAACATTCCCCTTCTTGTTTAATTTCTTTTCATACCCAAGACACCTAATTTAAAATTCTTTTGAGGCAAGAAATCTTTTATTTACTTCTTCATTCATCCCGAGACTAATATTTTAATTGCTATTCATGTAAGGAATGTCATTATCATAACAAACAAACTCCTCCAGATATCTTTTGTTTACTTCATCATTTATTTGAAGACTAATATTTTAATTGCTATTCATGTCAGGATTTTATCAATATAACAAACTCATCCAAAAACTGTAACCAACAAACAAAAAAACTTTAGCCGGACGCCAACACCGACGCCAGGGTAGTAGAATAGCTTATACTATTCTTTGAATATTCAGCTAAAAAATATAAAAATCTTTCACTGATACATGTTGGCTTAACTCGCTAACACAACAGCCAATGGGAGCTAAGCATTCTCTGCAATATAGTTCTATAATCGGAATCAAAAATAATTGACCTAAGTACGGAAATAGGCCACACCCACCTCAGCAACGCGGTAACTAGGTGGGGCAAACAAACCTCAAATCCGCAATCATGCATTTATATACAAACCTTTATTGGTCGAGGAAGATCGGGTTTGGTTACACGGAGATAGATCTGCCCAACGACTGCAAGTCCAATGGCCAGCCACGTCATGAAGCTGAAGTAGTTTAGCAATGTCTCAATTCTCTGAACAGACACGTAGAAAATGCACAGCATGCACTAAAAACATGAGAAAAGGACAGAAAATCGATTGATGAGATTTAATAGAACAGAAATTTGAATGATTAAAGTAAAATATAATAAATTGAGCCAGGGTTGGTACAAAGAATTGAAATTTGAGAGAGATTTAACAGTTTGACTAATTCATAATTCATGATACTTTAAATTTCATGTACTAAAGCAATAGCAAATTTCCTTATTGCAATCTATTTAAAAGGAGTTCTTTCCCCAAAAAAAAAAAAAAATTACCCAACTCACTATAATGCCAACCGTGAATTGAACAATATATATGCATCAAGAAGATGGATACATGCCTATCTGTGACTGACTACACAAGAAATTATTACAACATTAATTTTAAAAAGCTAAAATGACTATTTGAGAACATGTATATGATGCTGGACCAGCTAGGAGAATCGATGTATGTAGCACATAGTGAGTCAAGTTCATATTGAAAGATTCATGAAATCAGTCATATACATTGTGCCCTTGAACAAAACACTTTATTCCATGTCTACTGCTGTAAATTAAGTACCAGCATTCTTGTAAAGTTTCTGTCTGTTGGCACCACATCAGACATAAGCACATACCAGGCGTAAACCTTCTATTTAAGGTGGCATTCAATCAGTGTTTTACATTTAATCAGTGCTTTACACGCATAGATTATTATTTGATTTTCATGAGACTTGTTTCTACTTTGGTTATTGATAGGTCTGCAAGAAATATCTAAATATTGAAGCTAGGAATTTTGTTTTTGGAATGTGGCTAAACAACACTAAGCTTGAAAACAAATGAAAACGTTGTGCTTGATGAAGTGGAAATGGCCTAAATTTGTTATATACTTGTTAAAATTTTTGTTACATCACTGCAGATCAAAATAACATTAAAGGTGGAAAGTAACTTAAGTAGATTGATGATGTAGGTAATTGCAGATGTACAGCAGACCCCTAGCTTGGTTTAAAAAGGGGCAGGGTGCTAGACTTGTTGAGGGGCACATTAATGCATGCGAGAAACACTGCGTCTTTTCAGAATGGAGTCAAGGGGCCCCCTTAAGGCTCAATCTTATGGTGAAAAAGCTCTGGAATTTTAGCTATAATCATGCCTTAGAATGAAACTATTCTGAGTAATAAGGACCATTCATGAGCCAAACAGAACAATTGCTTACTATGGTATCATTCTGTGTTCTGTATCCATTTAAGGTATTTCATTTATGAGGTTAATTAAGATTATTGATTTAAAAAAACAAAACATTAAATCTAAAAAAACACATAAACAACATTTTTCTCTCATGAGGGGCAGAGCAGGGTGGACCCCAGGGGTAAGGGCATGGTGGAACCCCAGAGGGAAGGGCAGGGTGGAACCCTAGGGGAAGGGCAGGGTGGACCACAGGGGAAAGGGCAAGGTGGGCCCCCAGGGGGAGGAAAAGCAGGATGGACCCCCAGGGGGAAGGTCAGGGTGGACCCCAGGGAGAAGGGCGGGCCCACCGAGGGGCAGGCCCATGGAGGGCGGGGAAGGGCGGGCCCACGGAGGGGCGGGCCCACAGAGGGGCGGGGAAGGGCAGGCCCACGAAGGGGCAGGGAAGGGCAGGCCCACAGAGGGGTGGGGAAGGGCTGGCCCACAAAGGGGCGGAGCAGGCCCTCCGCCCCTGTGAAACAGCAAAGCTAGGGGTCTGTACAGTGTATACATATACCTTTTAAGATCTTGTGCAAAGGCAGCAGTTATATTGCTTTTAAACCAAAATATCAATAATAAATTGGTACATTGTTTACAATTCTTTAATCTTCAGCAATTAATATGCACCTTTGTTAGAGACATGTAGTCTGCAGCTGTTAACCATTCTATTCACTTGGGTAAATCCAAGGGTGGTACCAAGAGGGGGGATGAAGACTCCCTGGCAGCACCACTATGTAAATTCATTTTTTTTTTAATCCTGCAGAAATAATTTGTGCATGCCTTTTACATCACAAATTTTGCATATAAATCCCCAAACCTCAAAGAACCTTTATCAAAGATATATCTGCTACTTTATAACTTCAAGGACTTTTCTACTCAAGATTTTAGAATTTAATACTCTTTACAATACCGTTCGTAGATCTTTACTTGATGAAATTTGTCCCTTTTCTACGTAAATTTCACATCTATCCCTTACATGCTGAGTGCGATGCAAGGAAGCAACAGATGCCAATTTTAAAGTCTTATGTTATGACCCAATCCAGAATTGTACCCAGCTGTATAACAGATGATCTACCACTGAGCCAAACAGTCAGTTAAATTATAAATAGTTCAAGAAACAATTTCATATTCTTTTAATTGCCCCTCATGGGAAGATTCTCAAATCTTAATACCACATCATACTGCTTAATTGTTTTCAGACTACTGTTGATTAACCATATCAACATCATCAGGATTCTAGCTAGACAAGTTTTGAGTGCCGGGCTCCAGTGACAATCAGGTGGGCTCCAGTGACAATCAGGTGGGTTCCAGTGACAATTAGTGGCGTGCCCAGGGTGACCTCCTAGACCCCCTCCCACGAAAAACTATTCAAATTTCCACTTCTATTGACAAATTGTCCACAAAAAGTATTATTATTATTATTATTATTATTAATATTTTATTAGAATGCTAGAAGGATTTACAAAATATTTAATGAACAATGAGACTAGAAATTACAATGAATATATGAAACTGTCAAAGACCCCCCTCCCTACCCCCCCCCTCTTCTTCCCCCAAAATGTAATTGGTTATTCACATTAAACCGGTCTATAAGCACACCTTGGGCCCGTAATATTTACTTCGTTAAAGTTTGTTTGCATCATAAGTGATTGACTTGGCAAGCTGCCAGCAGTGATTCACAAGGATTAAAACGTGAAGCTGAACTGTGTGCATGTGAGTAAGTTTATGTAGGTGACATACCCTTACAAAAAAAAAAAAAAAAAATTGACCAGGGAAAAGGTGGTCCTCTACTTTACCTGGTTGTTTTTTCAATAAAATACGTAAGGATTTTCCACCTTTTCTGATAAGACCGCATTTGGAATTATTTCTCTGTTTTCCCATGTTTGACAACCATTTGTTGGTTGGACTACAATGACCCACCTTTTCCAATGTTGTATTTGACACTCATTCCCCCTATTATATCTTTTCAACCAAAAACCACCATTTACACGACAAAACCGACCGTTGGTTGGCAGTGGTGGTCAATGCCGGGTCAATGGCCATGACATCATGTTTTTAAGTGTACATGTATTGTATTAAACAAATTATACAATGAATGATTATATAAACATTTCTCTGGTTGTCACTGAATGCCTACGAGTATTAGTGCATTTTCTAACACTATGATTGTTCTTGATCTTTTCAGTGGTTTCTTTAATTTTTCCATCATTGCTACAGCAAACTTTACATCTTGAATTTGTCCAGGTCAAGGTTGGCATTTAGCAATGAATCCAACAACATATACATTATCTCAGTGATGTAGAGCTAAATTGTGGTGTAGAGCTAAATTGTGGTGTAGAGCTAAATTGTGGTGTAGAGCTAAATTGTGGTGTAGAGCTAAATTGTGGTGTAGAGCTAAATTGTGGTGTAGAGCTAAATTGTGGTGTAGAGCTAAATTGTGGGGTAGAGCTAAATTGTGGTGTAGAACTAAATTGTGGTGTAGAGCTAAATTGTGGTGTAGAGCTAAATTGTGGTGTAGAGTTAAATTGTGGTGTAGAGCTAAATTGTGGTACAGCTAAATTGTGGTGTAGAGCTAAATTGTGGTGTAGAGCTAAATTGTGGTGTGGAGCTAAATTGTGGTGTAGAGCTAAATTGTGAACCAGGGGTCTCTTCTCCCGAATGTTAAAAGTCATCGACAAGCAACAATTCATTATCTGCACAAAATGTGCAATTAATAAACATAGATAGGAAATGAGCCCCCTTTCAAAAATAGTGAGGGCTCAGCCCCCTTCCTGCTTCTACACCACTGTATCATGTTTATATTGGTGTGCTCACCAAGATGTTCTTGATGGGAGCTATATTGTTAATAGTGGCAGCAACAGGTTTTTGGTAATGGAGGAGGGGGAGGAAAAGAGAGCAGTAGTTTGGTCTCATGGAGGGGCAATAGTCTATAAATCGGACAAAATATGTCACATTACAAACTTTTCTATGGGGCAAGTGTCGATGTTGTTCATTTCATTCTCATCAAATAAAAGACATATGAGAGGAAATAATTAAAAAATCTTTTCCAGTTCTTCATTCTGGCTATCAAATGCGTTTCGTATATATATATATATATATAGCTCGCAGTTAATAACAAAAACAACAAACAATAATAATAATTTCCGACTTGACTGTTCTAATCATCTGCTAAAAGATAAAATGGTTGTAATCCACAAAGTATAAAAAACAAACATAGAATACAATAAGACTGAAAATAAGGCTGTAATGTCACTAGTAGTCTGATATCAGTCAATTCTACCCAAATCTCAAAATGTGAATATTTCTTTAATTGATCAATATTTTTGAACATTTTTTTTCCCTTCAAAATTTGTTAATTTCATTTTCCTCAAGATTAAAGGAATATTCCTATGATTTTTTTGTAAACTTTTATTTGAAAGAGCATACTTTTAGAGCCGAATGGTACAAAATTCAGGTTGATATCGTATTCCGCTCAGGAGATAATGTCGGATCTTTAATTACTTCCCAATTGCATTTCAAAGTTTTTGTACAGTATGATGAAATCATGTTTGATAGAGGCATAGAGGCAATTCTATTGTAAATGTTTATGTATTTCTTTGAATGTTAATTGGTTTCTGTATAATTAGAAACAATTTTCCTAAAGTTGTTGAAGTAGGGTATATTTGGCAATGTATATAAATACCTAACTATCAATCAATTAATTTTTCTAGCAGGTTTTGAGAATAAAAAAGGCTGATACATTTTAATGAAATACATAAAGTTTGTGGAAGAATATGTTCCTGTGATATCATACTGAGCCTTTTCCTATTCGTTTATTGGCATTTTTAGTGAACCTTAAAATTTGAATATCTCCTAATAGGAATAACATAAGAACACAATTTTTGTACTAAATTGATTCTAAAATGTTTCTTTTTCTTATGAAAGGTTACAAAAAAAACATGGGAATATTCCTTTAACAGGTTGACCACTTAACCCTTAATAATATAATCTTATCTTGTACCTGTATTTGAATATATTTCATGTGAGTGCAAACACTATTAGCCACACCAATCCATGTTCACCACTTCAAAAGAGTGAAGACATTTTGGGTACAAAGCATAATATAGGATTGCGACAAGTATTCAGCCAAGGCCAACACACACTTCTTTTGACCGAACTGGATAGTTCCTCTTTTAACTATCATCGCCATATCAACTAATCAAGAAGAGGAACTGAAACTCAAAAAAAAAAGAAATCAAGAAATGTTTTTAGGTAAACCTTGCCTGAATCAATATATGTGCATGGGACTTTATTACAACAAACAGCTACCGGAAACGGATATAAGTAAGTGTAAATTGTTGTCATTCTGCTCGCAAAAATGATCTGCTCGTCTACAGTAACCGGACATCGTAAACAAGACAAATCCCCGCCCGTCTAAAAACATGCATTCCACCCTCTGTTACAAATGCCATCACACCCTTTGTTTCACATGACATCCAATCCTACATCCCTTCCTACAGGAAATCATACATGCAATCCAGATACCATTCCACCACATGACCCATATGCCATCACACCTGCAATCAAGATAACATCCCACCAAATGCTTGGCACCCTGTCCCATATACCATGCCACCCTGTCCCACATACCATGCCACCCTGTCCCATATACCATGCCACCCTGTCCCATATACTATGCCACCCTGTCCCATATACCATGCCACCCTGTCCCATATACTATGCCACCCTGTCCCATATACCAACCATGCCACCCTGTCCTAAATGTATCCCTCCCTGTCACATATTATGCAACCCTGTCCCACATGCCATCTTTCCCTGCACCACATGCCATCCTACCCTGTCCCACATCCATCCCACACTGTTTCATATGCCATTCCACCTGAAATCTAGATGACATTCCATTACATACCACCCTGTCCCCATGCCATCCCACATTCTCTCACATGCCGTACCAGCCTGTCATAAATGCCATGACACCACCTTGTTTCACATGTCATGCCACCCTGTCCCACATGCTATCCCACCCTGTCCTGTATGACATCCTGTCTCACATTCCATGGCACCCTGTCCCACATCCACTGTCCCACATGCCATCCCAAACTGTCCCACATTTCATCCCATCCTGTCCCCAATGCCATCCCACCTTCATCCCACTTTCTACATCTATCAATCATTCTACCCTTTTCCACCCAACATTCTTTCTTTTAACTCTCATCCCCTTACTTCTATCAACCCAACATGCCCCATTCACCTACCATCCCCTTCACCTGCCATCCTCTGTTCATCTACCACCCTCCATTCACCTATTACCCTCTATTCCCCAACATGCCCCACTCGCCTACCATCCCCCATTTACGTACCACCATCCATTCACCTACCACCATCCATTCACCTACAACCCCAACCCACCTTTTGCCATTCACTTATCTACCAAATATAATCTAAACCAACTCATCATTCCAACCTTCACTATAACCGCCACTCACTCCATTGCACCACAGCTCCCCTGCCCCTAACTTTAATCTGACACTCCCAATAAACACATTTTCAACTATTTTCTCTAATAAACCAGATAGGGCTGATCTACCAAATCAGAATGAAAATTTACTTCAATTCAATTTATTGTATTAACAGTGCAAATTTAAAACATTTGTAACAAGAAGAAAGTACATGCATATACATATAACACGTAGCAGAAATTAAAACAAATAAGGATAAAACAGTCATTCTAACTCTTATGTCTGTAAGTAAATTGCCACACGGTAAATGAATGAATTTTTGTACACCTGTATTCTGTATTTTGGCACTATCTTAGGGTATCGAAGATTTCTGTTTGTATGTGCTAGATCGATTTTGTAATGTTGGTTTGGTTTGTTGATGTTTAACGGCACCGTAATGTATTGAATTGTATTGTGTAAAGGATGGTTCTGTTCTTTGTTGACTTTTGTCACCATTGCGATGAATTCTGATTTCGCCCTGTCATTTAAAATATCAATAAGCATGGGATAATATAAGCTAAGAATCTTTGAAGTATATTTTTAAAATTTCCTGATTCTGTCTTTGTCTTTTTGTAAAGCTTAAATGATACCAAACGGGTACAGCATGAACCTGCGATAAAGTAACCGATTTATAAAAAGATTCAATTCTATCATTAAGATTACAAAAAGATCAAATGAATGATAAACTCGAAACAATATAGTAAACTACTTAAAATATTGGACAAATGGAACAGTCAGTTTACCATATACCAAGATAATCAGTTTTTACACATTTTGCAACCTCTGAACCTTGAATAATCATATTGTCTAATTTTTATCTCAAAAGCCCTGTATGTTTGACGTTTTTGTTTACAAAACACATTTCTTTTGATTTATTTGGGTTTAGCAAAAAGATCTTTTCATCACATTTTGACACAATCATCCACAAATGACACATTGCACAGTAATTTGAAGATTATCATCAGGCTATTATGTTTCCACTTTGTTCAAGGGAAGACTTTTTTTTGCTATTCATTCCCAAGACACTTCACTATAAATTCTAATTGGTCATCAAGCTCTACTGTTCGAATTTTTTTTCCATGTCAGAACAAATATTTTAATTGCTAATCAAGTCTGGAATGCATTAATTTAAAGTTTTTTTAAACCAAGAGTCTTCTTTATATAAATAACATTTCATAAAAATAGTTCGGAATTCCTTTTTAAGGGCAGAAATCTTTTGTTCCCCGGTAGCTGAACAATGCACAATGTCAGACAAATGAAGAGACGGACGGTAAAGATGCTAAATAGCCCCTCTTTGCCAACTTCTTTAGCGAGGGGATAATTAACCATTTAGAATTTTAAGGCCTCATTATAATAACTTATGCAAATTTTATTCCAATTTTTATGATATTTTCAGCTGTTCTCTCCTTCATACATCACAACTTGCTCCTACAATATAATTCTTCAAATTTTGCTCAACTCAGAAACTGAGTGCTTACGACAGAATTTCAAGACTAGTCTTTTCAGGATTTAAAGCTCTTTCTGCCGAGTATAAAATCTTTCCCGTGCAAAGACCTTTGAAGTCAAAGGTTTAAAGAAAATCACAAACTGTATGAATGAAGAAAAGGATTTCATGCTAACGTCTAAAATTGCACAAAAACTTCCCACAGTGGGTACAAATCTGAAGAGTAACGTACCCGACAAAGTTTCACCCAAATTTCCTGTAGCTTTCTTAATTACAGCATGTGGAGGAATTGATGTTTGCTTTGGTAACCCAAACCAAATTTTTCACCTTATAAAATTTTTTAAACACCTGCAACTTTGAGACAAATATGTTCTCTCTCTTTTTTTAACATACCAAAACATTTTGGTTTGTTCTTGAAAATGGACAAAAATGACTCATAAAATCAAGACAAAATGTAAGAATATACCAGCACGGTTTCTCACATCTCTACAGGTACACTTTATCCTGGGAAGGGGGTGGGGGAGTTTTTCCTGGGGGAACTTCCATACTAATGTGGTAGGTATGTGCCACCCAGAAATTCAAAATTGTACTGCAGTATGAGAGATTATTTGTTTTGGTAACTGCAGTATGAGAGATTTTTTTGTTTTGGTAACTGCAGTATAAGAGAAGTTTTTGATTTTGATACCTGCAGTACAAAACAAGTTTATGATTTTGATATCTGCAGTACAAAAATAGGTGATTTTTGATATCTGCAGTACTAAAATAATTGATTTTTGATACCTGCAGTATGAAAATATCCATTTTTTTTTTTAGACCAGCAGTATGAAAGATTAGATTTTTGATACCTGCACTACAAAAAATCCGCATGGGCGGCACATGTATATATACCTCACATATGTAATTTTCATACAGTACTTGAAGCAATAAATCAACAATTGCATAAAAAGCTTAGGACACATGTCATACAAGAAATGCATGCTTTGGGGAAACAAACGCTGTGCTTCTAACAATACAGTGCACTTCTATGAGAATATAATTAACTATTCAGAGTAAGTTTGATCGACAAAAATGGTAACTTCAAGATGTTGAGAATCTTTTAAGCCATGTCAGGATGGATGAAAAAATACAATCTATTTGCTTGAAGTCATTATTTCATGGGGCAGCATTGAAGCATGATATTTTGTGGTCAATTCATGCCCTACAAAACAGCACTTGAAATAGACAATTCCGCTTCCTGTTTCATGGTGCACACTGCGCATTTCTTCTTGGATATTTCTTCTTGGATATTGAATATCAATATTATCAGAGGTGTAGTAGGCTTTTCAGATCCAGTGGGGGAGAGGGGGGGGGGGGGGAACATATAACCTTTTTGTAACCCATTTTCCTTTTAGGTGTTGTAGACAGCTGTGAACACCCCCACCCCCACTTCCCCAGGCTACACCCATGACTATTCTGTATGTGCAAATTACAAATTTAAAATCAGTTATTTCACACACAAACAGTTTTAGTATTTTATTCTAATAATGTGAACACTCCAAACAGTAAGTAACATATATCAGAAATCAGTTATTTGGTGGTTAAAGGAGAAAGAAAAAAAAAAATATTAAGCAATCCAAAACCTCCCTTCAAGAAGTGAAAATCATTCAGCAAAATATAATCTACGATACATCTAATTTTAACTGCAACTTAAACTGTGCTGTCACACTTTAAAGCACACTTACGTTTTCACAACATGCTATATATACATGTACTAACTTGTTTGAAGAGGATTCACATTTGAAGTACACTGTAAGAGAAAGATGTGTTAACATGTAATGACTGCAATTTCTTAAAGAAGCACAATCCTTTCTGAAAACTGCTGCAGACAGCTACTTTTTTTATATTTTTTTTTGTCCGATAAGAATGCAATATTATACTATGATGTATGTCGACGACAAGGAGTGAACACAAAATTACAATGACGGGGTCATCACCTGCGTATTCGGTTATGATAGTAACATGCTATCATGAAACGCTTAATACGACCCGGACGAGAACACAGGTACGACGTACGGACAGACATAACATCGACAACCAAGTCAATGTTTGTTTACGGCCTTTGATAACCAGTTGTGGTGCACTGGCGTGTCTACCCAACCCAGGCTTGAACCCAGGGCCACGTGGTCTGTAGACAGGTATGATAACCGCTACACCACAATTAGTAGACAAAGAAGAACACACTCCTTTTGTATTAATTTTGGTTAAAGGATTAGTTCAGTGGTCAGGCATGTTCATCTTATACGAAAGTAGTCTTCAAAAGAAACAAAATGGTGAAAAAAGCATTCAAAAATCTTATTTTGTTAAGAAGATATTCAAATTTAAAGTTTGGTATCATTTCTGTAAAAACGACTAGTTGTGACGTCACAGCCTCAGATTCCTAAGTCTTTATGTATATTAAAGAAAGTTTATTTCATTTTTCCACTATTTAAATTATTTTTCTTTAAACTTTCTTCAGGTGGTATATTATAAATACCCTTCCTAGATTGTTTTACTACTTTTTTGACATACCCAATTGTTTTTAAGTCACAAAATCGCAGGACAAAATATGATAAAATACATAAAAACTTTGAGGAATCTAAGGCTATGACATCACGACTAGTCTGATTTCAGTCGTTTCTACACAAATGATACCAAACTTTAAACTTGAATATCTCCTTAATGGAATAAGATTTTGCAATGCTTTCTTCATTATTTTGGTTCTTTTGAAATCCTCTTTCATATAAAATAGACAAGCTTGACAACTATACTAATCCTTTAACTGTTTTACACTTTATACAATAATAGTTAAGTACTTAGTAAATACACTGCAGTTTACATCATTTGCAGTATAATAGATTAGTTACAGTAATTGTATTAACAAAAGATAAGCTTCATCTTTAACAGCAAGCTACAAAAATAGTAAAACACATGTATTTTAACAAAAACATGTATAATGACTTTTTTAGCTTTACCTATCAAATTGTTCATTTCATTTTTATATTATTTTCACAGTATTTTAAATTTTTTCTGTCTCCGATTGCTAATATATTAAAGTTATTTTCCTTGTATCTGCATATACTTTAAAGCACATTGTTACTTTTTTTGTGTGATATTGCATGCACTGTAATACTGTTTAGCTCTCAACATGACAGAATGCTTGACTATTCCAGGGTTCTATTAAAAATGGTCTTGTTGAGGGAAGCCTCACAGTAGCAAGGCTTTGTTTTTCTTTTCAACCTTAAAACCTGTACTTTTAATGTGCCCACCCTTTGCCCAGCTTTGACTGATTAAAAATCTTTCCATTACAGAGACATCCTGACTTTAATTTATATTATCAAATTTAAGGAAACAATTTATTTCCTTCTGTGTACTTTCATATATGGTTTTCTAAAATGCAAACTCCCAGTTGTATCATAACTGTTTTAGCTAAAAAATCTCAAACTTTTACCCAGTTGTATCTTCTAACTAGTTTAATATCTCTTTCCTGTTGAACAAAATTATACTTAAATTCTAAAAAAAATTGAAATATAGGCTAATACAAATACAATATTTGCACTACACATCTCATTGCATACAGATCAAGATCTCAAAATTTGACAAAAAAAGAAGAAAAAAACCCGATGAGAGACAAGATTCTGGATTGATGAATATTCTGAAAATACTGCACCTAATGCTTCAAGAGAATCGATTTTGATCCTTTATCACAGAAAACTTACAGGACTGTGACAGTAGTGCTAGGACAATGGTCTAATGTGCGCCGAAATTGACGTCACAAAATGAGCGTGACGACGTCAGGCCTCAAACTAAAGAATGTACAGAACGTATGTGTACAGTACAAAATACATGCGCATTATGCCTCGTCCTGCAAAATCTTTAAAGTCGACTCTCTTGAAGTATTAGGCGCAGAGTGTCCGTTTGCGCATTTACGGTCCTTGCTTTTGTGCATTTACGGTCCTTACTTTTATGCACATGGCCCAAAACTAGATAAACATTTAATTGTCCATTATTTATTTATTTACTTCTCATCTTTATACACAGTATCTCATTTAGCTGAAAACAGAGAGGCCTAGTTTGCAATAAAATAGTATATAACAAAGATAAAAGATTGGCCAAATGAAATTAAAGCTTCGGTAAAATAAACACAAATTCAAATAAACAGTTACAGGAATATTCCTGTGGATTTTCATTTTTTCATATATGATAGAGACAAATTTTACAAACAAAATTGTGAAAAAACTGTTAATATCTTATTCCGTTTAGAAATTACAAAATTTTACAGTATTTTTTTAATTTTAACAAAAATGACCAATTGGCAACATCAGTGATGTCATAGAGACAATTTCAACAAAATGTCTTTTGTATTTCTTTAAAAATGATTGAATTTTGTTCTCATTGTAAATGTGATGTACACCAAGAAAGGAAAAAAATGTTTTCTTGTGAATGATATATTCCACCCTATCTCTTCAATGAACCAAAAATGCTGTCCAATAATGTAAAAAATAAGTGTAATGAAATTCATAAGAAATACATAAGAACTGTGCTGGAATTGCCTTGATGACATCACCAAGCTGAAGGACATATACTGTAAAAGGTGTTTTTAAGAACATTTTTCTACTCTTTAAATTGTTATAACTTCTAAACAGAATAAGATATTACCAGTTTTTTTCACCACTTTGCTTTAACAAATTTTCTCTATCATATATGAAAAAATGAAATTCCATGAGAATATTTTACTGCCACTCCTGCAAATATTCATAATTAGTATATAATTTTAAGTCCGCATAAAGAAAAAGGATTAGCAATGAAGGAAAGTATCTTCATTATTGAATACTGTACACTCACTGTAAACATCAAGGATGGCAAAGGTGTTTTTCTTCGAACTTGAACCATGGCTAGGCACTCTGGAAGCTGTCCTTCTCGAGCTCCTACATAGAATATTCTAAGATGAAAAACAGTCAAAGGAATAAATAATTTTCTTGAATTTCAAACTTAAAAAATATAATTGAATCAACCACAAATTTCCTTCTTGAAGTTTTTCTCTGTAACAATCTAGGAATTTTCACCTAAAATTTTGGCTTTTAAAACATTTCAAACCATATTTTCCCCCTTCTCAAAACCTTTCTGGCCAAATTTAGGGAAATATATTTTATGAATATAACATGGTGTAACATTTGTCCCAAATTTAAGGTGGTAAATGGTATCCATTTGTCCCCAATTTTAAATTTTCTTGAAGTGGACTAGAACTGAGTTGGAATTAATCATATAAGTTTTAAGTAAAGGTTTGTTTGTTTGATGAGGGCTTTACGGCACCACAACAACGAGGGTCAAATTGTGCCTGAGAGGTCAGATCATTCTAGAGGTAGGTAGGAAATCAAACGGGGAGCCAAATTGTGCCTGAGAGGTCAGATCATTCTAGAGGTAGGAAGGAAAGGAAACAGGGGGAGAATAAGATAAATCTAAGAACAAAAGGTCAGAAAGCTGTGATCGAGAGGGAAGGTGCATGGTTGAAACAAAAACAAAGTAGAGAGGGGGTGGAAGAGGAGAATTAAATATGGTTGTAGAGGAAAGCATGATAAAGGAAGGAAATAATTTTATCTAAAAGATTTTTTTGGAAGAACTCAGCAATTGAGTTGTGGGGAGCGAGGGAAGTAAAGGTATCAAAAATCTTCTGACAAAAAAAACTGTGACAATGATAACATAAATGTACATCTCAAGGGCGTAGGCAGGTTTTTATTTTTGGAGGGGTGGATCTGCCGCCAGCTGTATACGCTTTGCGCATTCGGCGTGGGGTCTAGGGGCCCACCCAAGGGTCCCTTCTCTAATGGGGTGCAGGGGCAAACCCCTGGAAGCAATGTGCTTTGGTAGAATAGAGGGTGCCTAAAAACATCTAATATTGTATTCGATCACCTCTGTAAACAACTACTCATTTGAAAAGGTTGGTTCTTTCTTTATTTTTGTGGGGAAAGACTGCCCCCCCCCTCATCAAACCCCTCCCCCGGCTACAAGCCTGATACATCTTTATATGCTCACACTTTACCAAACATGATCTCTCTTTTGCAATTTAATTCCAGATTCATCGCATAATTACGCCGGAGGAGATGTTCTTAAAGCAATGAACCTGAAACATTGTGGCCGAAACTTTAATCTAAGGAATGTTCACATGGAATCTCACTTTTAGGTCTCTAAAAAAAAAAAAAAAACAGATTAATAAAAGATATACAAAAAAACATGTTGCTATCTCATTCCTGGAAGTTATTGCACTTTAAAGATTTTTCTTGCCTGCATAAAAATGAGTTTTGCACAAAGGCTAAGTCATTATCGTGATGTCATCATTGTGATGTCATCACAGCACTTCCTGTACTTAAAATATAATTTACAAGATTGGAAAACATTATTGTAAATTTCATACTACACTATTTTGAATAACTTTTGAAGAAAGAAAAAATTTTCCCAATCATTTAAAAATAGTATATTTATTTTTAAATAAAAACATAATGAATAGTATGGGAAGTTCTGGGATGACATCATAATGATGACTTAAGACTCATATCAACAATCTCTTTTACACAGACAAGAAAATTCTTTAAAATTCAAAGATTTCTTGTAGGAATAAGATATAAACTTGATTATTTTCACCAATCTGTTGGTTTTTCACCAATCTGTTGGTTTTTCACCAATCTGTTGGTTTTTCACCAATCTGTTGGTTTTCCACCAATCTGTTTCTTTGATTGTCCTCTATCAATTATATTCAAATGAAATTCCATGGGGGAATTATTCCTTTAATTTTGTACCACAAATTTTGTATTGCCTAGTGAAAAAAAAAAAAAAACGATTTTTTTTTGGAAAAAACAATTTATCTTCCCGTTTTCCCCGCAGTTATAGCAGGTGCATTTTTTTCCAGGTCTGTATTGGAAGGACATCATGACGGTATTAGAGATTAGAGCATTTCACACTACTGCCAGGGTTTGCATTTAAGCAGCGCGATTGCGTGAATCGCACAATCAGTTCTCGCAATCCCGCACAAAATTAGAGCAATGCAGGGTGGTCGCACACAGCTACCGGGAGCTGCTCGCTAAGACAAATGTTTAAATCCGCGCTAAGCATTCAGTGATAAGATCAGGCCTTGAGTTAACGAAATCACTTTTAGGGATTAGACATGAAATATTTATGCAATTTACGGCAATGAATATGATTTAAGAAGAGTTTTACCTTTAAGTACAAAAAAAGTAAAGGTTATTTTCATCAGTAAAATAATTCTTATAATTTGCAAAGTTTTGAACAGATCCCTTACGTACTTAAATGCATACAATGAAACGTGACCAGGTCTCAATGTAGGTGAAATTTGTAATTAGTCTCCAACTTACAGTCGTTTTCTGTAACTACAATATCCAGCACTGTATACAATCAATATATTAGTGATGCAAAGAAATTAATAAAGCGACTGTAAATTTGGTGAACTTTCATGAATGAACATCTTTGCAGAGGCCAGGAATTTACGTTTATTGACAAATTGTGTGTGTAAACTTTGGTGCATGAGAGAAAAATCCCTACCAAAATTCTGAAATCCCTACCCAAATTTTTTGAAAGAGGGAATTTCCCTCACAAAAATCCAAAGCTAGTGCAAACCCTGCCTACTGTTGCTAGCTTATGTCCAAAGCTAGTGCAAGCCTTGGCTACTGCTGCTAGGTCATGGACCATTTCAGCCACTAAGATCAGGACTGCTCATTCCATTTGTGTATGCAAAGAATGTGAACAAAGGTGAGGTTTCATGAATTTTTTAACGGCAATTGTAAATTCTCCTTGGGCTATCATGGTATACTCTATATATGATTTCATGGTATGGGTAAATCAGATATTGATTATCATGGACAAAAAATACATAGAGAGATATCCCTATATCATGATATCAAAGTTAGGATTACAAATTTAAGAACACTGCTCACAACTATATAGGGTGTTCAGGATGTGAATTTCAATATTTTGGCTTAAAACATAAGATGTATATATTGGTTTTCAGGATGTGAATTTCAATATTTTGCCATAAAATATAAGATCTATAGAAAGGAAACATGAAAGAAGAGGATTTGTTGCACAAATATTCCATTAAAAAGTTCCTTAATTTAAAATGTTTGAGAAATTATATTTCACTTTTTGTTTGAATTTGCATTTTAAAAGTGATAATGACATACAGTATATCACGACATTGTAAGTCAGGAAATTTTTCATATCACGAAAACAGAAGTATCACAAAATCGAGATAAGCGACGTGTCATATCAGCACTATTTTTAACCCACCTGGCTAACGATAGATAACCTCCATTTACACCTCCAAAGGTTGACATGGCAACAGCTAGAGGCATGATCCATGCAACTGGGCCATACGCTTTTTTAGCAAATGTCTGTGATACAAAACAAAAAACATTTCGGGATTAATACTTCAGTGGTCAAAGTTGTCCATCTTATATGATAAATGACAAACAGGGGAAAAATCTGTAAAGAAATTACTCTGACGTCTTGTTTTGCTCAGAAAATATGAAGTAATATTTAAAGATGGTCCCTAACTTACACATGTCTTTACCTTACTTCTGACATATTTTATCAAAAATCAATTTTTTATTTTCAATTGGTAAAAATCATTAACTACATGCAAAAATAGTCCAATACTCATACTTACACATGTCTTTACCTTACTTCTGACGTATTTTATTGAAATCAATTTTTTATTTTTAATTGGTAAAAAATCATTTACTACATGCAAATGTAGTCCCATACTCATAACTGAGTTTCAGAGATGTGACTATGTAGATTAATTTTCCTTTGTTTTACAAACAACATTTTGTTCTTATGAAAAGACCCTTTCGCTATCTACTGTACTGAGCTTTTTCACCATTCCAAAGTACTGTACTTCTACCCAAGTAAATGATAATCTTACTTTCTGTAAACTTTTCTCACCAATGTTTCAAAAGTCCTAAAGGATTTAATTTTCTGAGCTGAAAGTACTGGTAGGGAAAGTTATCCATTGAATAAAACATTGTAGAACCCCAAGTGACGTTCAATAAATGTTAGTTACAATAAAGTAAAACTCCAAAAGGATTGTTTGTTTGTCCTCTTATCAAGTACAATGCACCTGCTTGGTCCCAGGATTATTACTCTAAAATAAGACGATGTCAGCTTTGTGAAACTGCAACAACATTTGCTTTCAAAGAATGAAGTGATTGCCTAAACAAAGCATCGCAAAACGATACAAATTAGACATTACTAACAACCAAAGCCATCAATCTCCTACTCACTTTTGAACCTCCCTTCTGAGTATCCCCTTTCCACTTGCTTTTCCATCTAATAATCTACCTCAAATTTCTCCATTACATCATTTTTCTCCCAACATTCTTCATCTTAACTCACATCCTACTCCCCCTAAGCCCTCTACCCACCAAACAGTCTAGATCAGACTGCCCACTTCCAATTGCCTGCCTTCCCTCATCGACATATTATCTCCATCCACCTTTCATCCCCAATCTAGGTTTCTTCTAGCTAGCCATGCTGCCATCTTTTTCAAGGCAACTTTCACAAGATCACGGCCGGAATTATCAATACGGCTTTGTAACTAGTGTTGCTGCCATTCTCACTTTGCTTGGCATAAAACAGATTATAACATAACAAAGTGGTTGCAAATTTGGAATGAAATTTCCAGGATACAATTTGTCATTTTTAAAATGTCAAAATGATCCTCATTAACACAGGAAATATGTTACTTATAATGTTGCTCGCCTGATCAATTTTATTGGTTCGAAGCAGGGCAGACTGAGAGACTTTGGGGATTCCAGCAGCAAATCCACTTTGTCCCCAACCTGTACAAATAGTTTTTGATAAGAGGACTCATCCTGCATGTATATAGGTTTGTTAGGAGAGAAAAAGAAAAAAATCAAATTTGGTATATAGACAGATAAAGACTTTTATCCAGCTGAAAAGAGCATTAAATTCTGAACAGAACAGTCTTTAAATGATCATTAAATGATTACCAAATGATCACCATAGTACTTACATGTAAGAGTGTTTAAGCTATGACAAATCAAACTTTGTGTAGGTCTAAAGATTTCAGCATGCACAAAATGTCTTGTTAGTTTGATGAGGGCTTAATAGCACCACGACAGCGTGGGTCGATTTGTGCCTGAGAGCTTAGATCATTCCAGAGGTAGGAAGAAAAGAAATTAGGAGGAGTCTGAGAGAAGAACGGAGGCTAAAGCCAGGAAGCTGGGATCAAAAAGAGGATTGGAACTGACTTTATGTCTCCTTTAACTGAAAAGTTTCATTTCTATTCAAACCAGCAAGTATTGTTTTAATTATGCTTTCATATGAGAACTGCTCCACTTGGAAGTTCTATTGAGACGAGATACTCCCCCACTTTAGAAATTGATGTTTAATTAAGACAAGAATCTCATTTATGATTTTCATGTCATACTCCAAACACAATCTTTTACAACTTGCGGTTTTGTAACAAAAGATATAAAATGACAGACCTTATAATCACTACAATGTAATCACCTTGATCACAGATAAACAAAATGACAAATTAAAAAAAAAAAAAATTTTTTTTTTTTTTTTTGGGAGGGGGGGAGTTTTTTGGGGGTGTTTGTGAACAATATTCCCTTTGTGCATCTTAAACTTCAAACATTTAATTCCTTATCACAAATATATTTCTTAAGAAAGGAAAAATATTAATCTCTTGCCCCTTTGGTTTCATTCTTACAGCAAATTAATTGCATATATGGTCAATTCCACAGATATGAAGCAGGATAATTGAAAATAATTTGATGGAGCAGATTTGTTGCTTTTAAGTACCCACTAATATGTAAATTTTCATGATCAAAGTAAATTTTCAAAAATTTGTTAAGTATTTATGCAAAACAAACACTGCCCTCTAAAAGTACCACACAATACAAATAGTAAATTTTTGTGCTCATTTTTGCCAAAGTTTCACCAATATTTTCTTCATGGTGTACAAACTTTTTAGATTGAATGTGTTTTAGTGGTTAAGTTATGTAATTGATTTTCCTAATGCGTGCAGACAATATACATATTTATGCAATAGTAGACTTGAAAAACTTGATTTTTTTTGTAGCAATATTTGAGAAATTGTCAATGTAACACCCGTCACACTTTTTCAGAGAAGTTTCCATAACGCAATATACAGATGACACATAAAAAATAAATTTAAAATTCTCTTCATTCGGACTGGTATCTATATATCAGTTGTATCCAAAATATCAAATTTCTTTTATTTCCAAACATATGGTTAAAATTAAAGCAGTAACACCCATCACAAACAGTGTGACAGGTGTTACATACATTGTAAACAAATGCAGTACGTAAAACCTGAAAAATAAATCACATTCAAAACTTACGGAGATTAAAAAAAAAAAAATTACAGTACAATCTATAGTTCTAACCTTTTAAAACATTGTGTTTAAAGGATTAGTTCAGTGGTGGTTAAGTTAAGTATGTCCATCTTATATGAAAGAGGACTTTTTGATACCAAACTTTAAACTTAAATATCTCCTTAATCGGAATAAGATTTTTGAATGCTTTCTTCACTATTTTGTTTCTTTTGAAGTCCTCTTTCATATAAAATAAACATGCTTGACCACTGAACTAATCCTTTAATATTTCCTTCATAGAATAAGATTTTCAATGCTTTGTTCACCATTTTGTTTCTTTTGAAGTCCTCTTTTAAATAGGGTAAATATGCTTGACCACTGAACTAATCCTTTAATATCTCCTTAATACAATAAGATTTTTAAATACTTTCTTCACCATTTTGTTTCTTTTAAAATCCTCTTACACATAAACATGCTTGACCACTAAACTAATCCATTTAAGTACTTAAATTGTTCTTAGATTGTTTTAATTACATTGTTTCAGGAATTGCCTCTGTAACACCCATCACATGTTAAAAGTTAAAGTGGTATATCTCTCTACAGGGATGGTGCATACAAATCATACTTCAAATGCACCTAATTCATAATGATATCTTCATGTCAATTTTATCCTGTCATTTAAATTACCCACATTTACAAACCTCTGGTACAAAACAAAATGTGTAACAAAATTATGTGACGGGTGTTACATACAAAGTAAAAGATGCATTGCGCAATACAAAGAAGGATAACATCCTTAATTTTAGGAATGATGTAAATTAAAATACATTTTGTTTATCAAGAATAGGCATTTATGCCATTTAAACATTGTTTAAGTATACTACCATCATTGAAAGTGCAGTGCAGTGAAGTGTGTGAACACCATGATAGTATGGTGTGGCAACACCTTCCAGAACATGGTGTTCGTACCATCAAAGGATACACACATTGTAATCCATTGCATTTTCATACTATTTTACTTGTATTCAATGCTTAATTTGTGCAATAGAGATACAAAATAAAAAACATTCTAAATAGATTATTCTAATTGTTTAAAGGGCAAAAATCAAAACTGATCAATAAAAATTTCACACAGAGAGAGAGAGAGAGAGAGTTGAACACACAACTACAATGATGGGGTCGTCGCCTGCGTATTCGGTTATGATAGTACAAATGCTATCACGAAACGCTTAATACGACCCGGACGAGAACACAGGTACGACGTACGGACAGACATAACATCAACAACAAAGTCAATGTCCACGGCATTTGATAACCAGTTGTGGCGCACTGGCGTGTCTACCCACCCCAGGATTGAACCCGGGGCCTCGTGGTCTGTAGACAGGTATGATAATCGCTAAGGCACAGTAGGTAGATACAAATTTCAGACACCGTAACACCTGTCACATATAATGTAACACCCGTCACATATAATGTAACAACAGTCACACAATTATTTTCTTGCCAAAAGTCTTACAGATTGTTAAATTCCTCAGCTTTTATAATGTTTTATTAGAATGAAGTTTCAACTTATACATAATGATTAAAAGTTGCTAATTGCTCTTTTAACTTCACAGAGTTTTACATGTATTCATCAAATTTGAAAAATCTATGTCTGTTTCATGTAAGACCTGCAACGCATGTTGGCTTGCCTCAGTCTCATCTGTTGCGTTGGGATAATAAGCATATTTAAGAGAAATTATTCAGAAGTTCAGAAATTATTTCTGGATCGTAACACTCGTCACACGGAATTGATCATATGATTTTTTTAGAAAAACAAGGTAGTAATTTAAGGAAAAATATATAGATACATGGAACATGGAGAAAAAAAACTCTTACCAATGCTACTGCACTTGATGATTCCAATTCCTCTGGAGTAAGAACGGCAAAGTAGGCAATATTCGCAAAGATGTAGATAAGCGTTATAAGTGGAATGGCAATTCCAATAGCTAAAGGAAGGTTTCTGAAACAAAAATTAGATTTAGACAAATAAATTTCTGAATCTGCAACAAAGTTTTTGATAATAGTTCACGGATTGTGAAATGTGAATGTTTCACATTACAAGAGAGAGAGAGAGACAAGCTATTACACCCTACAAAATTTTCTGTATTCTAATGAACCGCATGCCCCACTCTGGACTGGTTTCAAAAGAATATGATTGACATAAAGGTAGCGGATAAGCGTTTTAAGTGGAATGGCAATTCTAATAGCTAAAGGAAGGTTTCTGAAACAAAAATTAAATTTAGAAAAATAAATTCAAAATCTGCAACAAAGTTTTTGGTAATAGTTCACGGATTGTGAAATGTGAATGTTTCACATTACAAGAAAGAGAGAGAGGGAGCTATTACACCCTACAAAATGTTCTGTATTTTAATGAAGTGCATGCCCCACTCTAGACTGGTTTCAAATGAATATGATTGACATGTTAGACTGGACTTCAAGGTAGCGTATTCCCCAATTCCAGGGGGAAGCTGTTAATCCATTGGGGCTGATTATCCCATTTCCAGGCATTACTTTAACTTGGGGCAAGTGTAAGGAAAATTCAATTTAAAGTAATGGTGAGGTGAGTTGTTTGAAACTTTATTGATAGTTCTGCCAAACAAGTTTTTTTTCCCCCTTTGCAACCAGCCATCTGTAAAAACATTATGACATTGGAGTCATTGTATTATATCGGTTCTTATAGCGTGCAACCCACAATGTAGTCTCGTTACCCGCCAGTCATGATTTGGTCTGCACATACATGTATAAACGATGAACAATTAGGCAAGATGGAAGAAGACAGGGCCCACAATGAAGTGTGGTCATGGCCTCTTCTTCACTAATTTGCAAGGAAGTGTTTTCAGACCCAATCATCTTGTCACAGCCCCTCCCTCACCTTTCAGTACCCATAGTTCCCTACCTAATTGCTACCAATTATTGGCAATAGCACTGAAAAAAGAGTGTAAGGACATTTATATTATCCTAATTAGGTGTTTTCCCTTTGAGCTAACCACATGCTCAGGATTGGAATCTTTCCGAAACCATAATTTTAAATGAGTTCGTAGCAGGAACCCTACACTGTAGCCTGCATAATAAAAATGAGCTCATTTGAGGCAAAAATGAGTTCATTTGAGGCAATAATAATAGATAATAGAATGAGCTATGTTAAGCTTTAGAAACCAAATCCTTACTCGGGTACTCTGGTGCTTACCCTCCTGTTCTCTGCTGTTTGCTTGCTGTAAGAAGATGAAAGCAAACGTCCCCTGGACAGGGTGCCAGTCCATGCCAGATTAACTCCCAGCACTAGCATCTAAAGTAAGTGTTTTAGTCAAGGACACAATGCAGTGAGCCAATGCACCTCATTTATTTCGAGCTTTAGTGGCAGCTAATGCAAGCCAACAGCAAGCTTGTGCAAGCTCATGCAAGCCAACAGCAAGCTCGTGCAAGCCAACAGCAAGCTTGTGCTACAGTACCTAACAGTAAGTTCGTGCAAGGTAACAACAAGCTTGTGCAAGCCAACAACAAACTCTTGCAAGCCAACAGCTGGCACGTGCAGGTAACAGCAAGCTCATAGCTCATGCAAGCCAACAACAAGCTTGCAAGCCAACAACAAGCTCTTGCAAGCCAACAGCAAGCACTTTCAAGCTCGTGCAAGCTAACAACAAGCTTGTGCAACCTAATAGCAAGCTCATGCAACCTAACAGCAAGCTAACAGCAAGCTCATTGCAAGCCAACAGCAACCCCATGAAAGCCAACAGCAAGCATTTGCAAGCTAACAGCAAGCATTACCTAGCGAACGATGAGCTTAAAAGCGAACACAATTTTATATGAGGGTAGACAAGACTTGTGACAATACTTTTTGCTACTTTCATCATTTTATTAATGTAGATGGCTTACCTGCTTGGATTTTTAACTTCTTCTGTCAGATAATTGAGATAATTCCTGTGGAAATAAGAGACAATGGAAACAAATTACAGGCATATAATTGAATCAGAAGTCAAATTATTTTTGTTAACTTTTTAATAAATCTCAGTCACTGAAAATGATGACAAAATCTATCTGCTTTAATTTGATTGGGGTACAGTATGGTAATAAGTCAAAAAACATTTGGTTAGAATTTGCATCACCTCAAACTCAATTGATGTTTGTTTGTTTGATGAGGGCTTAATGGCACCACAACAATGAAGGTCAAATTGTGCAAAAACAAAAGATTTACATTAGAAAATACCAATGTCGCCCTGAAATACATCACAAAATGGCAAAGAAATTTGAATATTGAATGCCTGGAATCACAAATTTTAGTCCAATTGTGATAGGGGGTGGGGGAGACATGGCCTCTAATTCAAAAGGTTGGGGAGGATAAGAGGCAAATTTTTCCTAAAATGTACTGACTTTTTTAAATTTGCCTGAAAAGTGGGGGATGTGTCCCCCCTGTCCCACCAAACCCCCACCCTGGATTTAATCGATTTTGAAGCACTGGTAATAAAGAGCTAATGTTGCCTCTAAATGTCCATCCAAATGAACTGTACCTTTAATTACCTGTACCTGTCATTAGCAGTATTAATACAACAATAATTATTGAATGATAATACAGATGCACCGGAACCAGCATTCAAGTTCCGGCTGGAACTGGAACTTGCTGGAACTCAAAAGCAAAGTTGTTTCGACCAGAACCAGAACTTTGCAGAAAGCATTTTCATCCATGAAAACAATGTAAGCATATTTGGAAACATAGTTTTAGCCTTAAAAGGTATATATATGGATAGGTAGCAATTTTGCCATAAATATTTTCCATCTAATATTCTGAACATTTCATTATTAACATACACCTATCAAAAATTTCCACTCGTTTCTGTTATATTTAAAAAAATTAGGCCCTCAAAAATGGCTGGACTGCTGCTATTAAAAACTAGACATCAATGATGTTATAGTTCAACCCATGGCAGTGCAAAAAACAACTCACTGGTTTTATATTCAAAGCAATTTCATTGTTGTCATATTTTATCTTTTCAAATAAATTTAAAGATTTTCTTGAAGACTACTTATTTTTAGCTTAAGCCTGTTTACCTCTAAGTTGTTGATGATCGTTTCCAAGACAACCAGATTTGGCCAAAATTTGGTCAATTTTGAAGAATCAAGCATTTTGAAAGCATAATAAATGTTTGGACATGTTACTTTACCACTGCTATCAAGTTTTTCTTGTTCTGTACAATATTCTCTTCCAACTTAAAAAAATAAATGATTGATAATATGACATCGTTAAAGAATTAATTGACATAGTCAAAGTGTAAACAAACCATAACATACACTTATTTGGAAAAGTGGGACAAATGTGTCTTAATGTAAAATTTGCTAATTTGAGTTAAATGCAGTTTTGAAACTAAATAAGCTGTGTTTTAGTGATGTATTACAGGGCAACCTTGACATTTTCTTCTGTAAATTTTTTGATTTGCAAATATCTATTCATCATTCTATGAAGTGGTGCAGCAAATTGATGACCCTTTGCCATACCCCCTCCTCTTCCTGAATCATTTTCTAGCAGGAAAGACTTTCCCATCATTTCAGTGACTGAGATGTACAGTGAGTGTAGGAAAGAAATTCATAGAATAACATAAATATTTTGATCTGTTTGCCCAGTCATACATTACATATTTTGCATAAATTAAAAACTAATCTAACTTTAAGCAGCCAGGACTTAAAACTGAAATTGGTATCAAAGACCTTTTTAAGTTTTGGGTTCTTGTTTTTACTGTACCTTTTATTTACAGTGTAGCTGATGCACTGTAGTTTTAGACAAGGCAATTAAAAATTTCAGCACTGAATGTATACTGTTGTAAAGAATACATCGTACCAAGAAATTGGTGAAGTTCAGGTTCTGGTACAACATTTACACCGAGTTCCAGCCGAAAACCAGAACTTAAAAAAATCTTTAAGTTCAGGCTGGAACCAAGTTCTGCTGCATCCCTAAATAATATTAACAAATCTAAGTGCCTTCTCCTACAATACGATGTAATGTAACTGTTAAAATCTTAATCATTTACAATACAGTGATTGATATTGAGGAAAGAATTGTATTAACATTTGTCGCATTTTTGCATTTCACACATCACATATTTTGCATATTATTACTTATACAGTATGTATATATGTATATATACATATATCATCTTCCTGCTTTGTGGCTTTCAACCATTAAATATGTCAGCAAAGTACTAAAACAGAATCTGGTAAAGCTATGACTTTGACTATGAGCCATGACTGGTGTAGTTAAAGTCTACTATGGAAAGTTGACATCTGCATCCTCACATTATTAACAATTGTTAATGTATTTTACAGAAAGTTTGATTAATTTTTTCACTATTGAAATTACTTTTCCTCAAAATTTCTTTGGGTTGTATAAACACTTTGAAGCATTTTCGCATTTCACACATCACATATTTTGCATAGTATTACTTATACTGTATATACATATTTATATATATATTATTTTCCCGATGGTTTGTGACTTTCAACCATTGGATGTCAGCAAAGTACTAAAACAGAATCTGGTAAAGCTATAACTTTCACCCGATGAAATTTAAACAAAACATTTTTTTTTGTATACAAATGTAGTAGATTAACAGTGGTAAGAGTGTGAAATCACTCTTGTACTTTGTCCGTCCTTTTCACGTACAGTAGTGATGAATATGACAAACAATAACGACTGTATATCAATTCCGCATACTGGCAAATATCTTTGTGACTGAAATAAACATAAAAGGAATAGATTCATTGTCATGACAACTTCCAAAAAGTTCATCGTGTTCCCTCTCCAACGAGGTATAAATTTAGTATTCTGCTCTTCAGATTTCCAAAGTAACTCAAATATGAAAGAATATTCAAAGGATTAGTTCAGGTCAAGTATGTCCATCTTATATGAAAGAGGACTTTAAAACAAACAAAATGGTGAATGAAGCATTCAAAAAATCTAATTCTGTTAATAGGGAGATATTTTTAAGTTTAATGCTCTGTGTAGAAATGGCCGGTGTACTATAGTCAAAGTCTATTACAGAAAGTTGGCATCTTCATCCTCACATTATTAACAATTGTTAATGTATTTTTACAGAAAGTTTATTCAAGTTTTTTCACTATTGAAATTACTTTTCCTCAAAATTTCTTCGGTTGTAACAACATTTTGGAGCATTTTCACATTTCACACATCACATATTTTGCATATTATTACTTATACAGTATATATATATATATATATATATATATATATATATATATATATATATATATATATATATATATATATATATATATATATATATATATATATATGTATATATATATATATAAACATATATATATATATATATATATATATATATATATATACATATATATATATATATATATATATATATATATATATATATATATATATATATATATATATATATATATATATATATATATATATATATATATATATATATATATATATATATATATATATATATATATATATATATATATATATATATATATATATATATATATAAATATATATATATATATATATATATATATATATTATTTTACTGATGGTTTGTGGCTTTCAACCATTGGATGTCAGCAAAGTACTAAAACAGAATCTGGTAATGCTATGACTTCCACCTGATGATATTTGAACAAAAAGTTTTACATTATCTTTATACAAATGTAGTACATTAACAGTGGTAAGAGTGAGTAATCACTCTTGTACTTTGTCCCTCTTTTCGTGCAGTGATGAATATGGAAAACAATAACAGCTGTATATTAATTCCGCATACTCTTAGATTCATTGTCATGACAACTTCTAAAAAGATCATCGTGTTCCTCTTCAACGAGGTATAAATAGTATTCTGCTCTTCAGATTTCCAAAGTACTCAAATATGAAAGAATATTCAAAGGATTACTTCAGGTCAAGTATGTCCATCTTATATGAAAGAGGACTTTAAAACAAACAAAATATTGAAGAAAGCATTCAAAAAATCTAATTCTGTTAATAGGGAGATATTTTCAAGTTTAATGCTCTGTGTAGAAATGACCGGTGTAATGTAGTTAAAGTCTACTATGGAAAGTTGGCATCTTCATCCTCACATTATTAACAATTGTTAATGTATTTTATAGAAAGTTTATTCAAGTTTTTCCACTATTGAATTACTTTCCCTAAAACTTTTTTCGGATGGTATATTATAAATACCCTTCCTAGATTCTATTTTACTACGTTTTTGACATCCCATGGTTTTCATGCCACAAAATCGCAGGACAAAATATGATAGAATACATAAAGACATAAAAGGAATCTGAGGCTGTGATGTCACAACTAGTCTGATTTCAGTCAAGATATTGAAGTACAGTACTTTCTATACAGTTTAGTTTGTCTCTTTTAATAGCCCTCCATCATAAGTGATTGACACGTCTGATGACTAGACTAGTCCATGATGGCCCCACTAGTTGTTTCCTGTACAAGGTGTGTTTTCAACACAGTTCATGTACATTAATACTTAAAGGGACAGATAGAGATTTTATACCCAAAAGAGCTATAAATTACAAACAAAAATAAATAATCTTTAAACTACATCAAATTTTGCATCAGAGTTATAACTAAGTTTATATGCATCTAAAATAGTTTTTGACATATGAATGAAAGGTTAATTCATAACTGTACTCTTTAAATTTCTGTCCTTAATTTTAGTCACTGAAAATCATCCGACTGTTTTTTCCACTAAAATTTGATCGAGAGTGTGATAGGGAAAGGGGAGGAGCACTGCTGGGAAGTTAATCTGCGATGGACTGGCGTCCCATCCAGGGGGAGTCATGTACTCTCATCTGCTTGCGCCATCGAAAACGGGGATAAGCACCGGCTCTATGGGCCTAATGGCTTGATGGAATTAGCTTATAATTTTTGTTGCTATATTCATTGTTTAAAGCTTTTTACAATTACGCTCAAGTTGTTTCTACTTGTCCAAGGAAGGCCCATGCCAAGACAAGATACTGTAGTTTTTTTTATGTGCATTATCAAACGGGAGGAACATTTGACTTCCTTAATTTAATTACGACATGTTACAAATTGTTCATTGGGTTGCTTTCCATAACAAGAACTGTCGAAAGGACAGTATGCTCGGCTATTTAAAGCTAGTATAGAGAACAAGCTTATAGGCTTATAGAGGAAAGTATAAACAGAAATAAGGTAGCAGCGGCATGATTTCAAATTACTTGAGCTTTGAAAGATGCACTTACATTGTCATTTGCTTTGTTAATTTTCACAACATTTTACTACAAGCCTCAAAATATCTTTTGAGTTTTCCCAGATATTTTAAGACAAAAAAAAAAAAAGCTCAAGGTAACCTCAACCAGTAACTCAGAGAACATGTAAAAGCTAGCAGTCATTATAACTACAGCCAGAGGTGGTGTTAGAATTTGTTGTCTGGGGTATCTGGTTACGACAAGTCCTTGATTTTCGGCGTATTTTGTAAATTTGCCATCGTGTGTACACAGGGCGCTGCATAATAGGCACTGCGTGCTAGCGAAGCTTGCAAGTATTGTTTACACACACACATACTTGAGTGAGCATGCCTCTTTAAAGTAAATTAAAGTAGAATCCTTGCTAATGATATCGTTGACAATTGACAGCCTGCATTCAAAACAACATCAAAACTTTCACATACAGTGTACATGTATATATATATACTAGTCTGTTGTGTTGATGTACAGTACTTGTATGGAAATCTTAAATCGTTCAGCCCTTAGTCTCGTACTTGTGTTATTTTTCTTTTATTTCTGAGTAATTCAAAATTATTTTTGTGTGAAATAAAACTTTCAATCGCATCAGAGAGGTAAGATTTTCATGATTTTCATTCAAGTTAATGAAAAACTCTGGCGAAAAATTTCATATGCTATATCTAAATTTTACGACGCAGGTACAACAAGTGTCGTAAAAATTTCAGCCATAGCGTAATATACAACAAATTTGTCATTAACGCAAACCCTGCCTACAAAACCTCTTTTAGTTCTATCAATTGAATAACAAAAAAGGAGAGGCCCTGACTTGCTATTGTCAATGAAAGAATGTGATTAAGCCCCCTTTCCAACCTGTACCCTTCCCCCAACCCTACACATTCCCAGAACTGCACCCTGGATTGTAATATAACTTCCAATTTAAGAAAATATGTGTCAAGCAAAGTCAAGCAGCATGAAAAATGTACAATAACATTAAAAAATTTTATGCGAAACAATATTAATAACGTATGACAAACTAGATATTGGAAATGATTCAAATCCCCTCACCACTAATAATGCATATTCTGACTGTCCCACATTTTATTCCAACCCATCCCAAATGTCATCCAGCGCCTATACTCCATGCAATCACACCTGAAAACCAGATACTGTACTGTATGTCATTCCACCACTTACATGACCGACATGCCATCACAACTGAAATCCAGATGACACCCCACCATGCATGCCATTCCGCCCTGTTCCACATGTCAACCCACCCTGTTCCACATGCCAACCCACCCTGTTCCACATGCCAACTCATCCTGTTCCACATGCCAACCCACCCTGTTCTACATGCCAATACACCCTGTCTAACATGCCAACGCATCCTGGCCTAAATCCCACTGCACCCGGCCCTACATAGAAGTCCACCCTGTCCCACATGTCGATCCACCCTGTCCCACATGCCAACCCACCTTGTTCTATATGCCAACGCACCCTGTTCTACATGCCAATACACCTGTCTAACATGCCAACGCATCCTGGCCTAAATCCCACCGCACCAGGCCCTACATACAAGTCCACCCTGTCCCATACGAAATCCCATCCTCATCCTAATTCCTTCAGCTACTTTATCATCATGTCATCTTCTACCCCATATTCTGCTTATTGTTTATATTTCCCAAACCCCTAATTTAACATTCTTTAGCAGTGAGGAAACTTATTTGCTTCTTTATTCATGGCAAGACAAACATTTTGAATGCTATTCATGTCAGGATTCAGGAATGTCAATATCATAACAAAACTAGAAATGTGAAGTTAGTAAGTCATAAGCCATACATTTTTGATCTCAGGTCAAACATTTTGCAGCAAAGTCTATTGTTATGCAAATAACCTAATTGTTATGCACACTATACCTCACCATTAAGTGTGAACAATGCTTTTCACCTACATACTGTATGATCATTTATTTGCGTAAAATCATCATACCCACTTTAATTCAAGAGATACCACATATACAAATATTTTCATTGCTATGCAAATAAGCTTATTACACTGCACACTGCAAAAACACCCTGGTTCGATATTTCTGGTCAAAGTACTTTTAACATAAACCTGGTTATTTTATCTGAGATTTGAACAGGAACAGTGTTGCTTCTACATGGTCCACGGATGGAATGTTTGCATCGAGATAACCAGGAATCATCGTAACAACCACAAATATGTAACGTAAAAGCAAATATTTCTACCGATTGGTTGACGTCTTTGCAGGCTTGAATCATATTCGCATGATATGCATGCCGCGCCACACCGAACATCACTTGACACAAGTCTAAAATAATGAATTATGCCAACAAGCAGGGGAAATCATGGTCCAGGTACCTGGCAGTTAATCCATCTACTATTGAGACAGGTATGACTTCAACTGTATAAACCTTTTTGAAATCTGTGTCGGCACTTAATGGAAAAATAATTTAAATAATGTCACATGGCTGAAATTCAAGTGACCAAAATAGACCAATGGTTTACTGTGGGAATCTTACTGTCCAAATTAATACTTTTGGCCATCTGCACAAATTCAGTTGGTTAAATTTAACCAATAAGTTTTTTTAGAGTGTAGTATGCACACACAACCCCCAATCATGCTCACCTGAACAGTACCAATTCCCTCTACCACTGAGCCAAATACCAAGTTATTATCTCAGGTTAAATATTTTGTACACAAGTCTATTGTACAAAAGTCTATTGTTATGCAAATAACCTTATTAAAATGCAAACTTCAACTCCCCAGTAAGTGTAGACAATGCTCTTCACATACATGATCATTTGTGCAACAAAATCCCCACATCCACTTTAATCTAAGAGATATTATAGATACAAACATTTTCATTGTTATGCAAATAATGATAATAAAGTACTTATACAGCGCCATTACTAAAAAGATATTCTATCGCGCTTTCCAATCACGATGTAAAATAATAAAACACACTGAGAAACTGCCAAAAGAACTAAAGAAGAATAAAAACAAAAAAATAATTAAAGGCTAGCTTGAAAAGGTGAGTTTTAAGGTTACGTTTGAATGAGGTAAATGATGAATTAGACTTTACTGCATCAGGCAGGTCAATCCATAGTTTGGGACTGATGGAACAAAATGCACGAGAACTGAACGAAGTATGAGTACGGGGTAGAGAAAGAGGAGGATTACATGAGCTGTGTGTATTATATGTGGATTTACGGAACTAAATTAGCTGTTTGAGGTAGGCTGGTGCATGATTATGAATACATTTAAAAACAAGACACAGAACTTTAAATTGGATACGTTTAACTATAGGAAGCCAATGCAGTTCCTTTAGGCAGCTTGAAGCACTATCGAATTTGCATTTTTGCAAAACAACTTTAGCTGACTGGTTCTGAATTGATTGCATTGGTAATAAACTAGAAGTGAGCAGCCCAGCAAACACAGCATTGCAATAGTCAAGGTGTGAGATGACTAAGCTTTGAACCAGTAGCCTACAACTTTCAGTGGTCAAGTGTTTCCTGATTCAACGAATCATATTTAAGTTGCAACTGGCTACATGTACAAGGCACTTTTCCTTGATATGTAGTTGCATATTTAGGTTAGTATCAAGTGAAACACCTAGTAATTTAATGCAGCTGGATGGTTTTATAGAATCAGTACCAACTTGAATCGAGTCTGTCACAATTCTACGCCTGTAATAAAGTGAACTAAAGAAAATGGCCTCAATTTTTTGTCATTCATTTTGAGCTTATTCAGCTGCATCCAGTGTTTTAGTTTAGATAAGACTTGTTGCATACCATTAACAGAATCTAATTCTCAAGCTACATTACCAGAATCAAAGCTAGAATAAAAAGAGTGATCATCAGCATAACCAATGATATTTACGTGATCATTAGCATGCGAAATAAAATCTGCCAGAGTACTTGCATAGCAAGTAAACGCAAGTGGACCTACAACTGAGCCCTGGAGAACAGAAAAGGGTAGATCATGTGATTTGGATTGGCAGCCATTGACACAAACAACACACTTCTTAGAAGAAAGGTAGGAAGTAAACCATTCCAGGCCGGTGTTAGAGATGCCAAATTTATTCTTCAAGACATTCAGAAGAATTCCATGATGCACCGTGTCAAAGGCTGCCGAAAGATCTACTGCAACCAGCAGTGTGGTTTGTTTTCTGTCCATCCCAAGTAGCAGATCATTTAACAATTTTACGATTGCAGTCTCGGTGCTATGGAACTGCCTGTATGCGCTCTGATACGAAGGAAGCAACTCATTGTGATTAACATAATCAAAAAGTTGATTAACCATTGCCCTTTCGACAAACTTAGATACAAGGGGCAGGTTACTAACTGGCCTGTAATTACTGAAAATGGGTTAAAGTTATGGTTTCTTTATCAAAGGTGACACATATGCTGTTTTCCAGCTAATTAGTATGCACACTCATCTGCCAATCATGCTCATTTGCACAGGACCCATGTCCTCTACCCCTATGCTAAGTTACATGAATGTACACTATTCATAACTTAAGTTATGAAAACTTTAGCCAAAAACTTTTAAGCAAAAACTTTAAGCGGACAAATATTTTCATTGTTATGCAAATACGCTAATTAGTATGCACACTCATCTGCCAATCATGCTCATTTGAACATTACCCATGTCCTCTTTTCCTATGCCAAGTTACATGAATGTACACCATTCATACATAACTTATGAAAACTATTAACCAAAAACTTTAACCAAAACTTTAACCAAAACTTTACAAAATCTTTAACCGGACACCTACACTGATGCCAGGGCAGTAGAATAGCTCTACTATTCTTTGAATAGTCAGGCTCAAAACTTGTCCAAAAAATCTTATCCAAATGCGACAAATTTTTGCTAACAATTTTCATTATTATTTAACAGATAAAGCTTATCAAAGATTGATAGATATTATTAAGGTAATACTAATACAAGTTTGACATGCCACACCTAGTGTACGAGATCCTTACAGGTAGCACAGAACTAATTATTTGCACAACTGAAGCCTATGATGAAAGAATCAAGTTCAGGGTCCTTTTCGCACCAGAATAAATATTTGAGATATTTTTCTTAGAATGCAATATAAAATCTTTCAGATGAGAGGGTACATTCAATAGGGGTTCACCAGAGATTTGGGCCCTTTGTTTTTGAAGCTGAAATGAAAAGGTGTTGTGCACCACTGCCGAATGACTCACATTTTGATATGGGTCCATGGTAAAATATTGTAGTTCCCCATTAAACTTTTTCTGAAACAGGTATCGTCAAGTCTGGATATGCATAGTCAAGATCTATCCTTTCTCTACCATTCCCAAATTTTCAACTCCCCAGCTTTCTGTCCCATGAAATGAGACCTCTCATATAGGGTAGACATGTATTACCAATGAACTAATCCTTTATTTATGTGTGTGGGGGAGGGGTGGGGAAGAGGGGGGCATGATGAATAACTCTGGCTATAAATTTTCAGTCCAATGCATCCAAACTCACCAGCGTTTATAACTCACTGATGAAAACATCCTTTTGGAAGTCAAAATGAATTCTCAGCCCCACATTACACGCATGACTTGGCCTTGCAGTAAACTAATCCACAATACCTGTTACATGCATGACTTGGCCCTGCAGTAACCAAATCCACACACAATACCTGGTCCTTCACAATCAGTTCCATTGTGTGCATATAGACGATTAGGGGTGTAATTACTAATGCCTAAAATCCTAAAATCACTGCACTATCTGCGGTGGGATTCTTGATTGCTTCTAGCAGTCTAAACGTTATACCAGTTAATAACTCTATAGCTATACCTGCCGAAATGGAGGTTCTTGCGGGTGAAAAGACTGAATTTTTGGGCGTAATGAGGAGGGTTCAGAGGGTCTTTATAGTAAGAGAAATCAACAGTGATATTGTTCAAAATGTATTTCATCTATAACACTTACCAGCCTGCATATGAAAAGAGCCCTCCATAAAATGCTAAGGCAAGCCCTTCTGGTGTACTATTTTCAAATGAATTTTCAAAGTTGTTGGTTTCACCTGGAAAAGAAACGAAACATAAAATTTCAAATTAATTCTAGTCTTATTGTACAGAGAGCACGGTCACCCCCAAATCAATTACAGACAAAAACTACCTTGAAAGCAATGATTAGGCAGACATCGCGCAAACGATACGATCCCCTTGCCGCTAAAAACATGCTTCCCACCCAACTTTATGTCACAACTGCCATCACACCCTCTGTTCTGCATGTCCCATCCTATATCCCCCCCTACAGGAAATCATACATGCAATCCAGATACCATTCCACAACATGACCGGTATGCCATCACACCTGTAATCAAAAGATGACATCCCACTATATGCCATGCCAACCTGTCCCATATACTGTACCATGCCACCTTGTCCCATATACCATGCCATCCTGTCCCACATGCCATCCCTCCCTGTCGCATATATTATGCCACCTTGTCCCACATCCCATCCCTTCCTGTGCCATCCTACCCTTCTGTACAACATGCCATCCTTCCATGTCCTACAGACCATTCCATCCTATCCCACATGCATCCCATCCCACCTGAAATCCAGGGGACATGCCATCCTGTCTTACCTGTCATTCCACTTTGTCCCCCATGCCATCCCACCTTGTTCCACATGCCATCCCAGCCTGTCATAAATGCCATGACATTACCATGTTTCATACGCCATGCAACCCTGTCCCACATGCTATCCCACCTTGTCCTATACGCCATGACATCCTGTCCCACATTCTATAGTACCTTGTCCCACATGCCACCCTGTCCCACATGCCATCCCACCCTGTACCATATTTCATCCCATCCTGTCCCCCATGTCACCCAACCTTTATCCTAATTCCTACATCTACCAATCATTCTACCATCTTCCACCCATCATTCTTTCCTCTAACTCCCACCCCCTAACTTCTATCAACTCAACATACCCCATTCACCAACCATCCCCTTCACCTGCCATCCTCCCTTCATCTACCATCCTCCATTCACCTACCATCCTCTATTCCCAACATGACCATTCACCTACATGTACCATCCCCTAACATCCCCATTCACCTACCATCACCCATTCACCTACTACCCCAACCCACCTTTTGCCATCCACTAATCTACCAAATATACTCTCAGCCAACTCATTCCAATCTTGACTATAACCTCCACTCACTCCATTGCACTACAGCTCCCCCCTACCCCAGCCTTAACTTAAATCTAACACTTCCAACAAAAACATGCTCAACTTTTTTCCCCATATGAACCAAATAGGGCTGTTCTATCTACCAAATCAGAATGAAAATTCTTGCAGATTAACTTGGAGTTTATCAAGTTCATTATGTTTCCACTTTATTCTAGCAAAACCTTGTTTTTCCCTACTAATTTCCCAAACACTTCATTATAATTTCCATTCAGTCTTTAGTTCATTATTTAACTTTTTTCCCCATCCCAAAACAAATTCTTTAATTGCTGCTATTCAAGCCTGGAAAGTATTTCTTCTCCTTTATATACATTTCTTTCATAAAAATAGTTGGAATTCCTTTCCTAGGGCAGCAATCTTTTGTTCCTTAGCAGCTGAACAATGCATGAGGCATATAGAAAAAACACTGTTATAGCTGAACATTAATTACTGTCTTAACGTGAGAGAGGCTTTAATTCTTTTAGGGTAATGTAAAAAAATAACTGATTATACCGGATGTACGCCTTTTCTTCATTTACAAGCATTGCACTTGATTGTACTTTTTATTTTCCATAGGAATTTTATCTCAGTTTTGCTAAGGTACCTTGAATTTAATCTCAGTTTTGCCAAGGTACCTGGTACCTGTATGTATAGCAATATATTCAAAATCGTAATAATATATTTCCTGAATGTTGCAAGTGAAAGTCTACTTTTTACAGAAGTTCATGCTTTTACAAGATCAAATAAAAATGCATTTCACACAAATGCAGGTATATGACAAACCACGATATACAACACTGAACAGAGAAGTAGACAACAGCTTTTTTTTCAACACTGCTTGAAGCATTGTGCATTTTCTGTGACACTATGGCACTTTGCAGAACTTTAATTTTTTTTGATTTCAGTCTAAATTTGCTGTTTCAGTTTCAGCCTAGATTTGCTGTTTCAGAGTAAAAAAAAATTGTAAAAAAAAGTATTCACATTAAGGTGTGAGATTGCAAGATTATTACACATATTATCAAATTCCCCCTCAATAATCATTGAAGGAAGGAAATTTCTGTAAAGAAAAAGATTTTTCTTCTTCTAAATTTGGCTCTTTTTGTGTGTGGGAGGGGGAGGAAAGAGGGGGAAGGAAAGGGAGAGGGGAAGGAAAGGGAGAGGGAAGAAAGGGAGAGGGGAAGAAAGGGAAGGGGGGCATTTTTGGCCAGTTTTTTTTTCTTTTCCAAAAATGAAATGACACTGAACAGCGAAGTAGACAACAGCTTTCTTTCAACACTTCTTGAAGCATTGTGAATTTTCCTGTGACACAATGGCAGTTTGCAGAATTTTTTTTGGGGTTGATTTCAGCCTAGATTTGCTGTTTCGAGTGGCTCCCCCTCCCCTCCCTCCTCAGAAAAAAAAAAAAAAAAAAAAAAAATTCACATTAAGGTGTGGAATTGCAGGATTATTGCACATATGGGAAAAATTACACAAGGGGGAAAAATTACACAAAGGGGACAAATTACACAAGGGGGAAAATCTTTTGAAAATTTTGAACTCTAGTGTGAACACTGGGTCAAGCTTTCTAAACACTTAATAATCTTAAACCTCAAAGTGAAATACCTTACATAAATACATAACACAGAATGATAGATAGCATAGTAAAAAATTGTCCTGTCTGGCTCATGATCGGTCCTTAATCATTCCATTTAGAATAGTTTCATTCTGAGGTAGGATTATAGCTAATATCCCAGAGATCACCAAGGGCTGCAGCCTTAAGGGTTTAGCGGGCCCTTCGACCCCACACTGAAAAGGCACAGCGCGTCGCACATATTAATGTTCCCCTCAACAAATCCAGCACTCTGCCCCTTTTCAAATCAAGCTATGGGTCTGCACCCTGCTCTGAACCTTTATGCTAGGCACCAAGTGAGATCAGCATATCCCATTTGTAAGTTTTTGGTATGATCCGGCCAAGAAACGATCCCATACCCGACCAGCAGAAAAGCAGGTGCTAATACCAATTGAGGTAAACCAGTCATCTTCACCATCACCATCAGTATCTAGTGTTTTTCATAAATGGAACATGTCACCCTCTAAACTAAAGCAAATCTTTTTATGCGTTTGATGGTCAGTCATGATGTTAACATTAATATTAATATAAAACAAGAATGTAATGCAATCCACGTAATTGCTGATCTCATCACCACTTGTCACTTAGCAATTACCTATCCTTTATATGATTGTGGGTCATTCTGTATATCAGTCTTTAAAAATTTTGACCTCATAACAGTCACCTTTTACTTTTCCCATCACAACAATGCAATAGTTCCCATAAGGTCCCCATAATATGCAAAATCCCATTCACCTCATTCAAACACTGCAGCAGAAATGTGTAAATAGGTTTATTACCACTTGACATTTGTGCTCAAAATCTTGCATGGCACAACTTCACCTTACAAGGTACCATGCTACCACTTTGGATCACAATCGGCCATTGTCTTTTTATGTTTATATTGGCTCAAATATTTTCATTTTGAACAAGTATTTGAGCTTTGACTCTTCACTTTTTCAAACGCCAAACTATAACATGCATATCACAAGTTACACTGCTATATTACCCTTTATATCCCATCCACAACTCTAATTTTGACCTCATAATAAACAGTTCACCTTAGACTCTTCCCATCACAACAATGCAATAGTTCCCATAAGGACCCCATAATGTCCCATTCACCCCATTCAAGTACCACATCAGAAAGGTAAAATTAAGCTTCATTGTCAGTTAATGTATTTAAAGTTTCGTTGAAATAAGAATCAGTAAGCTGTTGTAATATCACTATATTTGGCAGACTTGCCAAAAACAGTTTCAACGAAAGACCACCCATCACAACATCCATGTGCAATAACACAAATTATAATCTGAGAAACCCAGCCACCATCCCAAGTTTTAGATTCATTTGTATATAAAGCTACAATTTTTATTCATTTTGGTATTTTGAAACCTTTATTATAACCCTTTTTAACTTATCAGTTTGTACTCATTTTTATATCTTTAATCGATGTATTGTCACATTCTCTACATTCTTTCCTTTCGTTTATTGTTCTGTGTTGTATTTTAATGAATTATTGTATTTTCCTATTTATAAATTGTACATAATTTACACTGGAAATAAAAATAAATAAATAGATAAATGAAAATTTTTAAAAGGAAATTACTAATTACTATTTTAGACATGTTATTGTTTTTCTCTTGAATACTATTAGGCTAGGCCTTTGTGTAACATATCGAGAACAGAAGAAAATATCAGATTAATTAGTAACAAAGTTATTAAAAACATTAAGTAACTTATCAAAAAGGAAACAGGGTAGTTATTATAAAAATTCGTTGAGGCCTACATGCAATGAAACACTGGTTTTAACACTGATACTCTGGTTTTACATGCTTAGGATTTGTTCAATATCTACATTTCTTACTCTTTTTAAAAATGCGTGTTTTGATTATTTGCATCTTCAATATACCCATTTGCACGGTAAGAAAAAGTAATTTTTAATACATGTGCGTCTCTGTTCCGTGGTGTTCTGATTTTTCACTCAGTGGTGCACACGATTTGCGGGAAGACTTTAAATCGTTCACCTTGCGCACATGAGAGAAGGATGGTATCACCAATCAGGATTTATTAGTACGTGTAATATTATTTCTTTATATAATTCTATAGAAAAATCGTGATACAATATTTATTATCAGGATATTTTACTAAAACTTGGCATTTCTTTCGAAAGTATAATGTTGACCCTTACTCTACCAGAGCATTTGAGATTACAAGTGTTATTTTAGGAACCTTTTTTACAAATTTATCTTTATTTTCTACTGTAATAAGTTTATGTTACATGAAAGCTAAGACTTTGAACTTTACGTTGGTTTGCATAATTCTTTGATGAATTATGCAAATTTATGCAAATGAGGTTATTAATTCAGATTATTAGATGTCCTAACACTGTTATCTTTGTGATATTTCTTGTGGCTAATTAGAAGAAAAAAAATATTGATAGAATTTATGAATTGTTGAAAAATGGATCTTTCATTTGATAGTACTCTTGATTTTTTGGAGCAAGAAAAAATACAAATGTCAATTTTAATTTTTTAGACTTTTTTTGGCCTAAAAAATTGACCTCTGATTTTGCCAATGATCTATCTGATAGGATTTGGCACTAATCTTTCCTATCAACATGCATTGTTCCTTTCTATATGCACAAAACTAATATGATATAAAAAGGAAATGTTTACACAATATTTCAATGAAAATATTATGCAAATGATATGCAAATTAGCTAATTTACCTCATTTATGATGCGCAGGCTTTAAATTTTCACATATTTTTCAAATAATTTTAAAATAATGAAAAAATGAGCAAAATGTGATTAGATATGAACAACATGACTTGTCTACATATTATGTTTAAAAAGAAAATATCTAAATTTATTTTCTAAGCAATTTTTGTGAATTTTTCAAAAATATGCATTTTTCGGAACACTTTAAACAAAAAGTGAAATTTCTGAATGTTTGGACAAAATTTGGTGAAAAAATGTGAGTATAGACTCTTTAATAAAATACAATTTTATGAAAGATCTTTCCGAGATCTTTGCAATAAAACTATTTGCACCTCTATAGAATTTTGGTAAGGTCCCGAATTTATTTTTGGAAAAAGGTAGTTTCAAAAAAGCGACATTATCGCCGTGTGGTAGAGTAAGGGTTGATTGCTTCATAAATGTTTGTGAAAAATTATTTAACACATGTATTACTGCAAAAGGACAAACTTATTGTAAATCACTGTGCCAAACCAAATGAGAACCCCCAGAAAAAAGGCTTAAGAAATAATTCAATTGCCAATATGTCACTATACATGATGGCACTAGGCAACGTTTTGTGCCTCAAAACAAATGATGAACATATCAAACAAGACTTACAACTAAAACAGATAAAAACAGAAAAATTAGGATCTAATTTGTCTTGAAACAGATCATTTTGGCGGGTGCTTTAGTGTTTGCGATATGTTGTAAGCGTGCGTGTGCAAAAACGCCTGAGAAACATTAACGTTAGTCTAAATGTACCTTACGGGCTATGCATAATGCACTGACTACTGGGATTCTACAGCTATTTTTCATTTATTTTGGATTTATTTTAATTTTTCTTGACGCCAGGATATCCTGTAATGCATAATTTTAATATTTCTTTACTTCAGCACACAGGGGTTGTAAACATTTTCAATTTTTTTGAGTTATCTGTAAAACCCTACCATCATCAGCAATCTCGACTAGCCTAACATAATCTGTATAGGCATAGGCCTAAGTGTAGGCTCATATCGCAAAAGAACATCAAAAATGCAATGTTCTGTAATAAATCAATAGAATAAACAGCCGAATAAAATATGAAAAGATAACTGATTAATTTCTTCAGCATTTTAAATACATATCTACGGAAAATATTTTTGATCTCCACATTATTTTGTGTTTTTTTCCTTAATTTAGGGCACACTAAATTCCAAGAATTTGACATAAATATATCGAAAAGTTATTTTAACAGTCAGGTATCATCTGAATTACATAATCCAGAAAAAGAGGTGATTAAGTTTAATGAAATGAGCCTTGAATTTCTATTTACCTCCTTTTTAATTTCATATGCCATTGGCATCAATCTGAAAACAGGAATTAACATTTGAATTTTGAACCCTCAAAAATCAATAGTTTTAGACATGGGGCACTAAATTCGATATCATATTCGGTCTTTTCGTTATAAAATGACCCCAATTAATGTAAAATATAAGATTTAGTTGTCCTTATTTTACGGGTTGTTTGCTAACGCTGACTGAACTGTAATGAAATGCACTCAGCGATAAAATGAAACATCAGAAAAAGGAATGTTCGATTCCGGTCATAAGTTTATTAAACCCTTCAATATGACAACATGCTTTATACTCCAATAATTTTACAGGTGAATGACAGTCCTTTAAACGGAAAATACAACAGATGTTACGTAATAAATCAGAGTAACCACAACACACAACTTCACAGGACAACCGCACGGACGAGACTAACTTGACTCAAAAGTGAATACGGATACGATTGATAGAGCATACGCCCTTTAAAGTAAACAATTATTCTGATTGGATAAACCTGAACGCCTGATCAGATCTAACCAACTGATTGGAGGAAAGAACCATACCATGTAAATCAAACTCATGGTGACACTTAAAGGTGATTAGATGTCAAAGGTCCCATGATTAACTAAGTTTACCCATTGGACAAAAGTATAGAAGTATGTAAATGTATGCAAATGAAGCCTAACATCTGATGTACATGTGACAGACATGTGAATATCATGCAAACTAAGAACAAATATCCAAAGGCTGGCGTCATCAATTCTTAGACATACATTCGTGACATAAATAATTAAATAATCTTCCAGAATTATAATTTCATAATTTTGGAACCATGACCATGAAACCAATTTATAAAACTTAGATATAACTTCAACTCATAAACAATCATATCAAAGTAACTCAGCTTAATAAATAAAACCCTATAAGGGATAAAACATTGAACACCTTAAGGTATATTATTTATACACTAAACACTTCAAAATATATGATTTATAAAGATTAATTCGAACACAACAAAATCAAGACTCTTACATTAGTATAACTTTCACAGTTCAAACCCTGTTATAATTATCTTTAATATTTTTAAATATTATTATACAGTAATTATTATTACAGTACTTAACAAATTAGAATATCTGAAAAATTTCAAACATGTTTTAATTTCCTCAAAGTTCAAAATATTTCATGTAATTTAATAGCTGTGGGAATGCTATTATTGCTTCAGGCCATATCCATTGAAATTATTCAAAGGATTGTTTATTATCTTCAAGATGAATATGAACATTAATGTTTCAGAACAATGTAATGAGAGCACATGTAACCATGTATTGGGGATGGAAACCAACAAGGGAGCACAAGTTTTTTTTAATTTTATGTTTAAAGGAATCAAAATTTTGTACAAAGCATTTGATTGAAGGAATCTTAAGTTTGAGGGTCGTTGAACCACAAACGCTTAATTCCCTTTTATTCTACACTGGAAATAAATTTGTGTAAAATAGGGTCAATTATATTTATAATAAAAACTGACTTATCATATGCAGAATTTACCAGACATTGAACTCATATTTTCAACCTATATTACATACATTTTTCTCAAAGCTAAAAAAAAAATATAAATATATATATATATATATATATATATATATATATATATATATATATATATATATATATATATATATATATATATATATATATATATATATATATATATATATATATATATATATATATATACATATATATATATATACATATATATACATACATACATACATACATATATATACATACATACATACATACATACATACATACATACCTATATATTTTTTTGTCTATTGTTGCATCATTTTCATAGTGCAGTTTCCAAAAAATGAGATTTTACTCTGTAAATTTTGTACTGCTTGTCCATTTTTACAATATTTTTGTTGACTACCCATACTGCAGTCTGCAGGTATTAAAATGAACTTCTTTCATACTGCAGGTATCAAAACTGTATAATTTTATACTGCAGTTGTCAAATAATCAGTCATACTGCGAGTACGTTTTTCAGTTGGTGGGCTGCACATCCCTACCACTTTTGATATGAAGTGTCCCCCCCCCCCTCCTCGGGGTGACGGGTATAGCAATTTTCTGGACACGAGATTCCCTCTTTTAATCAACTCCTCCTTACCTTTGAAGAAAAAGGAGAATCCAGTGATGATGATCGCAATCAACGCGAGCACTTTAGCAACTGTAAACACATCCTGCACTTTGCTTGCCCAAGGAACACTGTAACTATTGATGTAAGCCAACAGAGCTGGGAATAAAAAGAAGAAAAAAATACAGTGAATTCATCGGAAATGATCTACAAGTGCTGTCATTTATCTGTATGCACAGCAAACATTTTAACAGGACATTTTGTAAACACTTTTATCAACCCTCCAAACTTTGCAGAGATAAATAGTAATTTAATGTGTGTTACATGAAATGTCCAAGTACATACAAATGTCAATATACAGTATGTCAATATGTGCCCTACAGTAGTATATCAATACTTATATCATTTAAATGTCTCTAAAACTGGGATATTTAAAATGCAAGTTTTGAGGAAGATATTCATTTTAATGCCCTGAAAAATAACTCTTTTCTTTTTTAAAGGAAATATTCTCTTAAAGACATTAGTTGTTCTGCTCCTTAAAGTTTCAAACAGTCAGACCCAACCTGATAATTAACCAGGTTGGGTCAGATTTTTCCTCTTTATTCTGAAAACCTTAGTTGTTGTGGAAGTTAATGCTGAGTATCATATTAGCAATGGATGAAGTCCTTATTGTATGGTTATTTAATTAAGATAAAGTGGTCTCACTATTTGCTACAGTAAGTTTGTGGTTATGATTTGCTGGAACAAATTTTTAAGGAGAAGGACAAGTCATGTATTTTGAACATGTAGAGGCAAGAAGAGCTACTATACAGTACATTGCCTTAAAAGCAGATCTATTCCCAATATTTCATCAACATCAGTGAGAAATTACCATTCTACGAAGTCAAAATTTAAGTTTTTGGCTACTGTTTCACGGAACAGTACTTTCTCAAATAATACTGTTTTCAGATCAGATTTCACTGTTCCAACTTTTTTGCTGATAACAGGACAAATTCCTTCCTAAAATGGGCTTAATTTACAACTACTTGATTGGTTAATATGTGCAAATATGTATGTCAGTTATTAGTATTTTCATGATTTAGCATCAAGTTGCATACTGTCATACATATGTAGTAAGCATCCTTGCATACAGTATGTGTATTCATGATTGATTGTGCTGACAATTGCAGGCAAGGTATGAAAAACTTTTTGGTACTGGAAGATATTATTTTGATGATAATCTTGTTTGACAACATGCATTTTTTTGAGCAGAAACCAAGTTTACGGACATTGATGCCACATGCTTGTAAAAAGAACACCGTTCCAATATGTTTGAAAATTCCTTGTTCCCGCATAAAAAGCACTGTACTCGGAACAGCGAAACAGTGACAAATTTGACCACTCTTCCACAACCTTGTAAAATCTCAGGCATCAATATGCACATTTTTACACATACTGTTTTGTATCTGTACATGTATTTATTACAGGGCAACATTGGTACTCTTTTGTCGACGACGAGTGAACACACAATTACAATGACAGAATCGTTGCATGCGTATTCGGTTATGATAGTAATAATGCTATCACGAAACGCTTAATACGACCCGGACGAGAACACAGGTACGATGTACGGACAGACATAACATCGACAACCAAGTCAATGTCCACGGCCTTTGATAACCAATTGTGGTTGCACTGGCGTATCTACCCAACCCAGGCTTGAACCCAGGGTCTCGTTGTATGTAGACATGTACAGTATGATCACCACTACACTACAATAGTAAATCCTCAATCCTTTATATGTGATTCTTTGAAGTGGTGCAGCAAATTCTAACCACAAGTTTTTTTAAAATATTATTTACCATACCCCCCAATCAGGGATTGACAAATCAACTTGCTCGCCACTGGCTGGAGTATGGGCTGATTTTGTGGTTCTCCATAAAAATTTCTTCAATGCAAATATTGCTGAAAACAAAGTTGTCCATACGTGCAGGTCAAGTAAATGTCATGGCTGCCCGGATAAGATTTTTGGTCGTCTCAAGGAGTCTTCTGCGGGGCCGTAATTTCCGGGGGACATGTCCCTCCTTCCAATTTTCGGCAAAATTTTAAAAATTCAGTACATTTTGGGGAAAATTTGTCTCTTGTACCCCCCACCCTCTTCCACATTTTGGATAAGAGGCCATGTCCCCCCCATTTTCTAAATGATAATTCTGGCCCTAGCCAGATGTATGTGTGTGTATGTATGTATGATTTGTCCAACTCTGCCTCAAATCACACTCTGACAGGAATAGACTTTCCCATCATTTTTAGTGACTGAGATTTACATGTGGGATTGAAATTAAAAGAATCAAAATTATGAGCTGTCTTGACTATTCATACACAACAAACAGGCCCCTAGCTTTGCTGTTTTATAAGTGCAACTTGCCCCTCCCCTCCATGGGCCCACCCTGCCCCCTGGGATTCTGCCCTGCTCCTCATCAGAAATAAAATGTCAACCAAAAAATTAACAATATTTTTTTATATATATTTAATTCTTTTTTTTTTACTTAAAAATCTTAATTAACCTCATAAATGAAATGCCTTGCATGAATGGAGACAGAACACAGAATAATAGCATAGTAAGTAATCGTCCTGTTTGGCTAATGACTGGTCTTTATCAATCAGAATACAGCCCCTCAGCAATTCTAGCACCCTGCCCCTTTTTAAATCAAGCTAAAGGTCTGAAGGAAAAAAAAAACCACTCCTGCCCAAATCAAATAGAGTTTGGCTCTTCTGCCCATGTGTACAATATCTGGCTCTTCTGCTTATGTGTACAATATCTGGCTCTTCTACTTATGTGTACAATATCTGGCTCTTCTGCCTATGTGTACAATATCTGGCTCTTCTGCTTATGTGTACAATATTTGGAAACCCTAAAGTCAATTCCCTTTAATGTTACTGTGCTTCATAGTGAGTCAGTGATCGCCTAACAAAAAGAAAATAGGTGAAAATTCTTTCAGATTACACGTGGGTTTTTTCCACCAGTCGTCCACATGAACAAAAGATAGAAAGAAACTGAACAAAACACAAAAGGCGGGAAACTGTACAAAACACAAAGTGCGGGAAAATTAAAGAATGAAAGTTGCTAATTTATTCCAGGTAATCGCTTCATTGATTTTGAAGAAAGAAAAGTAAATCTTTAATTAGATTTAGGAATGAAATGTGTGTATATATATCTGTATAAATGTCTGTGTATATATATCTGTATAAATGTCTGTGTATATATATCTGTATAAATGTCTGTGTATATATATCTGTATAAATGTCTGTGTATATATTTCTGCATATATATCTGTATAAATATCTGTGTGTATATATATCTGTATAAATGTCTGTGTATATATATCTGTATATATATATCTGTATATATATAAAACAAATTAGGAAAAAATGACAATGTCTCTAGCCAACAGATTATTTTAAAACCAAACATTGTCATTTTTCCTAATTTGTTTTGTTTGTAATGGCCAATGCGCTGAATTTATCTTTTAGATTTGTATATATATATATATATATATATATATATATATATATATATATATATATATATATATATATATATATATATATATATATATATATATATATATATATATATATATATATATATATATATATATATATATATATATATATATATATATATATATATATATATATATATATATATATATATATATATATATATATATATATATATATATATATATATATATATATATATATATATATATATATGTATATATATATATATATATATATATATATATATATATATATATACCATATATATATATATATACCATATATATATATATATATATATATATGTATATATATATATATATATATATATATATATATATATATATATATATATATATATATATATATATATATATATATATATATATATATATATATATATATATATATATATATATATATATATATATATATATATATATATATATATATATATATATATATATATATATATATATATATATATATATATATATATATATATATATATATATATATATATATATATACTATATATATATATATATATATATATATATATATATATATATATATATATATATATATATATATATATATATATATATATATATATATATATATATATATATATATATATATATATATATATATATATATATATATATATATATATATATATATATATATATATATATATATATATATATATATATATACTGCCACTTCAAATTCTTTTACATTCCTTGTGGGTTTTTCCCACCTGCCTTTCACACTAACAAAATAACGATAAAACACAAAAGAAAATGGCGGGAAAATTAAAGAATGAAAGTTGAGAGTTCATTCAAGGTTTGTTGATTTTGAAGAAAGAAATTTGAATCTTCAATGAATTGAAATAACTTTTCGAGGGAAAACTAAATTAGCACATGCACACTGTCTTCTAGACAAACAGTATACAGTAACATCAAAACCACAGAACCACAGTAGTCGCTATATAAACAATATGGATATTAAATGATTATTGGCAAGACTTTTAGGATGTCATGGCATTTGCATTCTTAAACAGACCTCCTAGCTTGATTTAAAAAGGGGCAGGGTGTTAGACTTGTTGAGGGGCACATTAATGTGCACGTGAAGCGCTGCATCTTTTCGGCATGAAGTCCAGGGGCCCTCTTAAGGCTCAATTCCCTGGTGAAGAAGCTCTGGGATTTTAGCTATAATCATACATCTCAAATAAAGCTATTCTGACTGATGAACAATAGCTTACAATGCTATCATTCTGTGTTCTGTATACATGTACATATAAGGTATTTCATTTAGATGGCTAATTAAGATGTATTAAAAAAATATACTAAATCTTAATAAATAATAACAATTTTTATATTTTTATCTCATGAGGGGCAGGGAGGACCCCAGGGGGCAAGGCGGGCCAACGGAGAGGAAGGGCGGGCTCTCCCTGTGAAACAGCAAAGCTAGGGGTCTGTTAAATTACATGTATATTAATTTAAGTTTTTATCAGCAATAACTTACAAAGCGAATGTTATATTATTTCTGATCTAGAGCACTTTATATTATGTCAGAGGCGCCATAAAGGAATATTCCGATGGATTTTTATTTTCATATATATGATAGACGACTATTTCATAAACAATTTGTTCACTTGGTGTCAAATCATGTTGATATCTTATTCCATTTAATAGGAGTTAGTGCATTTCAAAGATTGCGTGAGTGTGTTGAAAAGTGACCTCGTAGTATAAAATATGAAGTCATTAAGGGAGATCCAAGACAATTCTCATGTAATTCTATAAACCTAAAAAAAGCAATTCTTTAAGCAAACTTCGTGGGCAGATGAGCAAAGTAAGTTCCTATAAAGTGTATGCTATACCCCATCTCAATGAAAAAGGCCTAGTCAAAAAATGCTTCCAGTAATTTAGAAAGAAACAAAATTAATTTCTAAAGAAATACATAACAATCATCTTGAATTTGCCTTTATGACATCACACTGTACACTGCGAGGTCACTTTTCAACACACTTTTGCAATCTTTAAAATGCAATAACTCCTAAATGGAAAAAGACATCAACATGATTTTAAGACAAAAATGTTTCTTTCATAACCCTCTATCATAAACATGAAAATGAAAATTCATGGGAACATTCCTTTTAAGTTATTATCTAAGTTTCGTCGGACCAAGCCCTGAAAGAAGACCTGCAGGTTAATTCAATCGCTACTAAATGTTCTGATCAATTTTGATTTGCAGGTACTGTATGCGATGAAGATTAAAAACCTCTTGGCTATGTTCAACTTCACCTATTTCAATACGGAAACATCACTGGTGAAGGATTGAAAAACATTGTTAAAATCAGCTATATCACAAACTTGCAGAATTCATTATAACAATGCCTAGAAATAAAGATCCCAACAAAATACCTGCAAGTTAAAATTTACAATTTCACCGATTTATGAAAAAAATTAAGTGTGATGTACATGTACATGTATGAAGGGGAATACTGTAACACTTTGTTTTCTGATGTAGATCCTTTGATTTCATCACATGTACTGTATGTGCCACAATTGCTCCAAGAAGAGTAGATAATTGTGACAATTACCTGCAGCTTTTGAATCTTAACAATAGTATATATCCCACATCAATGCATATCAGAAGACATTCTCACCATTTCCAATGATTAAAACTAAGGAAAGAAATATAGACTATAAATACTAAATACCGTCATGATTCGCATGCCCATGCATGACACCCATATTAGATGACCCGGCCAATTATAAAAATGGCATCTCACGCAAAGTCCCACATGGCATCCCACATGACATCCCATCCCATCCCTTGTCCCACATGAAATCCCACCCTTTGTCCCACATGGCATTCCATCATATCTCCCACATGGCATTCCACCATATCTTCCACATGGCATTCCACCATATCTCCCACATGGCATTCCACCATATCTCCCACATGGCATTCCACCATATCTCCCACATGGCATTCCACCATATCTCTCACATGGCATTCCACCATATCTCCCACATGGCATTCCACCATATCTCCCACATGGCATTCCACCTTATCTCCCACATGGCATTCCACCATATCTACCACATGGCATTCCACTATAACTCCCACATGGCATTCCACCATATCTCTCACATGGCATTCCACCATATCTCCCACATGGCATTCCACCACATCTCCCACATGGCATTCCACCATATCTACAACATGGCATTCCATCATATCTCCCACATGGCATTCCACCATATCTCTCACATGGCATTCCACCATATCTCCCACATGGCATTCCACCATATCTCCCACATGGCATTCCACCATATCTCCCACATGGCATTCCACCATATCTCTTAAATGGCATTCCACCATACAGTAAGTCCCACATGGCATTCCACCAAATGTCCCACATGACATCACACCCTATGACCCACATGGCATCCCACCCTATGTCCCACATGGATCCTATCCCAAGTCCCACATGTCATACCACCTTATATTCCCGCATCAGTGGCTTCCCACCTGATGTTCCCATCCTTCTTTATGTCCCACATGGCATCACATCCCATATCCCCATGACCTCCTACCTTATGTCCCACATAACCTCCTACCCTATATCACACATGGTGTCACACTATGATTTATTCATGGCATCCCACCCCATGTCCCACATGGCATCCCACCCCATTTCCCACATGACATCCCATGTGCCATTTAACATTCCATCCCATTCCACCCTATGTTCCCCATGACCATTCCACGATATATCGCACATGGTATCCACCCTATTCCACATGGCATCCCACCCCATGTCCCACATGGTATCCCACCCCATGTCCCACATGGCATTAAGTCTTGTCCTAGCTTTCAGTCCCTGATTCAGCGCACTATGTATGAAAGTCGTCAGTCCATATAATAACTTACAGTATATGCAAATGGCCTGTTGAATAAGAAAAAAAGGAGGAGTCAACTAATCATGACTTGGTGCATACCACATGGTATAGGCCTATATTCTATCTGATGTCCCGCATGGCCACAATCCATGTCCCATATGACATCCCTCCCTATGTCCACATGCAGTCACATCCTGTCACACTCCGAGCATACCAAATAAAAAAAGTCTTAGTTAGTTCATACACTGTAGCAACTTTATGTAAATGAACACAATAATAAAGGCAGAGTTTAATAGTCATGCCTTATACAGCCACTGGTGCACAAAATTTTTAAAGAAGTTTATTGGTTTTAAACCTTTAATTTTATGAGACACTTAAGGATCTCTGAAGAAAGTTGGGAAATTATATCATACAGTTACAGTATCTTCGAAGGAAATATCAAATGTTTTGTAGACTTTTTAAGGAAACTATTCTTCAACCTGTCTTAAGAGTCTCTAAAAAACTTGAACATTTAGTAGGAAATTCCAGCCTTCCATGAGGATATCTGAAGAAACTTTAAAATTTTCTGAGTTCTCAAAAAACTTTTTTAGTTCTGAGGAAATATCAAGCAAAACTGTGGACAGCCGGACGGACGAAATCGCCATTAGGCCTACATAGGTTCGTATTATGCTTCGCATTCTCACCAAAAAGGATTGTCTTTAGGCTTTCAATTCCTGTTCATACTGTGCATCAAAATTTTGGCAATTAAAAAATCATGAGTGAGTGAATTGAGCCTTGGATTTATAGTTCAAACTTTAATGGTCATGCATGTTCATCATCCATCAAAGATAAGTTTAAAAAAAATGGTGAATAGCCTAAGTTATTCAAAGTCTTTTTTTAAATTCTGCCTCATTTGTGACAGAAACAACTGAAATCAGACTGTTTGTGACAACATATCCTCACATTCCCCAAAACTCTGTGTATTTTTTTTCAATTTAAATATTTCCCCAACAGAATACAGAACAAGATATTGAACTTAAGTTTCTTCAGTGTTTTTTTGTTTTTGTTTTCTGTCTTTTTGTGTTCTATCATACAAGAGAGACATGGTTGACTACTGTTCTGTGTTGATTTAAATTTCAAAAGGCTTTGACTAACATAATTGGTAAAAAAAGTACAACTACAACA
>JAIGNY010001593.1:0-7500 GCA_020152595.1 Chiridota heheva | reverse complement strand
AAGATTGATAAACTTCACGAAGGCATAGCCCACAAACGACGTGAGGGCAAAGGTTATTTGAGTATTCATATTAACCAGAAATTTGCTATACTGTCGTGTGCTAGATAAGCTTTTGATTTTGGGGAAACCCCTTTAAAATACGCCCTCACTTTTTGGTCTAGTGCTCCTTTAAGCAGTTAATCGCCTTATCTTTTATTTGTATACAGCTTCCTGAAGGTCAAGGAAAGGAATTCATTACTCGTGGGGGGTAAAAGAGAAAACCTTAAAAGATATGAGAATAACCAGCGTTCTAGAAGGATTCTCGTAATTCACGTTCCAGATGAAATATTTGAATAATTAAAAGCTGCTACAGATTCATTTTCGACTATTTCATCTTCGATTTTCATCCCATTCAGCAGCCCTTTTTTACATATACCACCACAAATGAAATCTCTAGCGGGCATAGATTTTGTCATCTTTTTCAGCGACTGAGATTTAGCAAAGAAACGTAAAATACTTGTTTAAAGATTTTAAGTTGTACGCCCAGTCATAACGAATTTAGAATAAATAAAAAAGTAAAAGGGCTATTAATTTTTTTCTTCTTCCCTGATCAGATTCTAAAACTGTTTCGATCAATGTAGTAATTTAACTGAAAGGGGGAAGCTTCCGAAAGCTATACAAAATTGTAGCGTTTTTCGTTTTTGATTGTCAAGCTGCATATACATGCCCAAAAAATGAATAGAAGATACATTATTTATTCATCCAGTAGTGAATTTATTACAAGTACGGAATGTATAAATATTACAAAAGACTGATTTCATCATGCAGTTTTACCAATCCCACCCATCCATCCCATCCCCTATCCAATCCCTCATTCCATCCAATCCCTCCTACCCAGCCCATCCCCATCCCATCCAATCCCTCTCGCCCCAGCCAGTCCCCGGCTCCTGTACGGCCCTGTGCTATGGTGGAAATTTTCTGGGCTTGATATGGATAGGGTCACAGAGATATGGTGGCAACAATGTATGCTTGAATGACTCTCTCATTTTTCAAACCCTTTGAAAATTTGGTAGATGCAGTAGTATATAAAAAAGGGGTTCTGGCCCAATTTTACGTCGTTTTTATGCCGTTTTTCACTAATTGGGCTGGGTTCTGGCCCACTTTTTATACCGTTTGTTTAATTTTTTTGATTTTACTAATTGGGCTGGGGTTCTGGCCCACTTTTTAAACCGTTCTTATATTTTTTGAGTTCACTAATTGGGCTGGTTCTGGTACACTTTTTATGTCGTTTTTCTGGGCCACTTTTTATGTCGATTTTTCTGGCGCACTTTTTATGTCGTTTTGTATATATTCTTAATTTCACTAATTGGACTTTCCTGCCTCTCCCCCTTCCTCCCCTCTCTACTCCAATCTTGATATATATTTATATATTTATTATTATTTAAAACAAATTATAATTTTTTCATGTTTAATCCTTGTAGCCAAAGACCATAGTGGTGGGCGATCCACTAACAACCCAGCGCTTGGTATCGAGAGGTGACAAGGAAATTTTATTCATTCGCATACTATAATGTGGTGTTCACTTCTCAATAGATTCATACCATGACGAAATGTCTTACTTTCATAAAGTGCTTCGTGGTACTGTGGAGCGGGTGGTCTGTCGGATAATCACTCGTGTCAAAGAGGTGTGACCCAGAACTCATATCAGCATACACATCCTCGGTTTGGATTTCAAGCAGTAGACTATCCGTATCTGTATCATAGAGAAGATTGCACCGCTCCCAATATTGCTCCTTCAGGTTATTATGATAAAAGTCGTACATCAGATGTTTACTCAGGTCCAGGACACACATCCCAATGTAGACTGGCCGATTCATATTCAGCCGACGTTTGTGTATGTGTCAGTGTGTAGGGCGGCTAGATCATCATCAAACCACATGCCTTGCAAATGCGGGGCTAGCTATCCACCGGCGAAGCTTGTCATCTTCAGAGGCTCTCACGAGTTTGACGTCTACACGCTTACGCATATTTTCCATAGTCTTACCAAAAACGCTATTGTTTTTCAGCATGTAGAGGTCCTTCTCAAAGCTGGTCGTGGCCTTCTTGCGGAGTTCTGTATTCATTCTGATGTAGGGTTCTATCCATTTGCCTTGATCGAACCAAATTGCACGATGTATTTTTGTCAGCTTCATACCTAGAGGAGGTAGAGTTGCAAATCTCGGAGGTGCACAACATAGCGCTTTTTATCACAGAGATTGGGAACCAACTTTTCAACATCAGTTGACGAGTTTAGAAGTCCTTGCTGATAATCTGACAACCACTCCTTCGTAACCTTCATACGTTCCAGAGCAAGTGGGTATGCATTGTGGACGTCGTGTAGCTCTTGAGGATACTCAAGGTCCACCTCGAGTAAGTAACCTTTATCTGCATCGGGTAAAAGCGTATCCAGTGGGTGCACTGCTCATTTCTTGTTATATTGAGTTTAAAATCCATGTTATAATAAGAATGGAGGATATACCAATGGATGATTTTGATCGAAGGGATGACCTGGCTGATGACCCAGCTGATGACTCGTACTTGAATGGTTTTAAAGATTTCTTTCCCAATGTACCCACTGCGGCTGAAACTAGCTTTGATGGGCTTGATCTGTCTATAGCAGAACAACAACGTGAAGTTGACAAGATTTAGCTCGTAGACAAATTTTAGTGTGATATGAAAATTAGTGATAATCCAAAGTATGATCTATTTAAGTTGGATTCAGAGCATAATTTATATCTTACACACAGTGGTAGTGCGATCCGCCTCAACAAAGTTCGGGAAGGTGAATGGGTCACTGTATCAACAATCAGGTCACAAAGAGAAGGGAAGGAGGCATTCAGGGAAGTATTTGGTGATAGTGCTAGACAAAATGCTGCTACCGAAATAGAGAATACGGAGTCTAACGTCCTTAATGGCACAGATCCCGATGTAAATGCGCTATTGGGTGATATCGAAGAATTAATAGGGAAAAGAGACGTTGCTGTTTGGACTGATGCTCCCCTATTACCCCTACGGGAGCTCATGGGACTCATGGGACAAGCAGCTTAGGAACTATACGAGGAACATTATCAGCTTAAGAAAGCAAGCTTGTGGAAACCGACCAACAACTCGAAGAGGCAAGAGACCACCTCGAAGCAACCAGCGATGAAGACGAAAAGACAAGTATAGGCAGAGAGATTGAACAGCTGAAATGTAGGCAAGACGCTCTACAGATTAAAATAGACACACTTCGTGGTGATCTGAAGTCTCAGGTACGGCAGATACGTGACCTTGCGCGTGAGCTTGTATATAGCGACCTTTCTCTGCGAGAAAAATGGTTCAGTTGTTTCGAGAGCAGGATGTGACGATTGCTTCCATTCTGACCGCATTATTATTATTATTATTATTATTATTATTATTATTGCAGTTATTTATATAGCGCCTCTCCCGTGGATCGAAGCGCTTTACAATAAAATTGATAATACATAGACAAACTCTTAATATACAATATCAAAACAAATTTAAAACATTTGCAGGACAATATAAAAACATAAAAGAATTAATGAAAAATAAAATACAAACATACAAAAAACTAGATAAATAAAACAAGAAATAAAATATTATAGACAGCATAAAACTTAATCAGTAGGAAAAAGATGAGTCTTAAGGGCCTTCTTAAAAGTATAAACAGTTTGAGCCTGACGGATTGCAATGGGGTTTATACTATCCACTATCATGCTGACACTTGGGCTGGGAGGAGTTCCTGTGCCAATACCACTGCCGACGCCGCTAGTGAAAGATAACGTTGTCAAAGCACTGGGTCGGGTGATGAAACGTTTGGTAAATGGCTCGGTGCAGCTCTACCGGGCATCATAAGTGGTGTCCTTTCTTTGCTTTTCAATCTAATTGGTAACATATTCACAAAGATGGGGAGTTACTTGTAGGCACCTGTGCTTGCAGTGGGCGGTGCACCTCTCGCATGGGTATTCAGACAATCCAATTGAAGATATTATATGATCTTTAATAGTACGATGTATTACAGCACGCATATCGTCACAGGAGAACCCACCAATTTACAATTCCCGCTCCAGGTAAGCGAAGTAGGAATCAGTGATGTGTGCTTTACCAGTGGTTGGTATAACCTTGATAAGGATGGGGAGATAAGTGTTCTGTTTTTTGATAGTAGAAAGACCAGGATAACAAAAATTGAGGCAGGCCTGTATAATTTCAATATGATTAAAATAAGATTAGATAAAGGGATAATCCAAAATTATGCGGGAGGTATCGTTTTCGAGCCGGTCACCTCACTGATCCGTATAAATGTGCCAGATGGGGTTGCGCTTCTTTTAAGTGAAAATGTCTTAAAGCTATTGGGACTCAAACTTACTGATAAAAATAGGGCAATGAACCAGGTGTTTATAGGAACGATCGTGTACCTTTTCTTATGATGGATCTTTCCTTAAGCATTTACCTCCGGGACTTAGATGTTTCGCATAAACTTGTTGGTGGACATCCCACGGATAGACTTGGTTATTTTTGTGTAAATAAGACTGATATTGGCCGAATGACTCATATACGATACAGTCATCCAAAATGCATCGACTTGCGAAGGATGTGCTGAGTATTATTACCTTAGAGGTACGAAACAATGGTAAACCTTTCGATAAGCACAATCTACCCATTAAAGTTACATTGCTATTAAAATAATCGATGTATTACAGCACATATCTAGTCACAGTAAAACCAAAAAACCTAGAAACCCCTCTTCAAGTAAAAAAGGTAGGTATCACAGATGTGTTCTTCACAAATGGTTGGTACAACCTGCAGGAGCGTGGTTTTTTAGACATTAGATGTCCGGAGGGTAAGCGAAGTAAAAGAGTAACCATTGAACCAGGCTTCTATACTTTCAATACACTCAATAAAAGAGTTGATAGGGAGATAGAAAGAAGAGGTATGTTCTTAAAACAAAACACTTTACAAATCAAATTAGTCATACTGGCTACTTGCGAAGTCAAATTCAACAGTAACTTTCTATCTTTCTTGGGAATGGATCTCACGGATAAATGGATGGGTGCAGGTGTATATAGGAGTGATCACGTGCCTCCCTTTTTTAGGGATCTTCCTATATGTATTCACTTTCTGGAATTAGATGTTACTCGAAACTTCGTTAAGGGCGTCCTAGCAATAGACTGGCAAAAATGACTGTATATGAAGAAGTAGGGCAAATTACTCACGTAACATATTCACACCCCATAATGCATCCTCTTGCTGGAGATGTGTTGAACACCATCACCTTGGAGGTGCGTTATGGATATGGCCAACTCATACATAATGATAATTTATCAATTAAAGTGACGTTACTATTAAAATAGCTATGAAGGTTTTGACGACACTTATCCGACATTACCATCAGCTTCTCCTGAGGAGGGGGCTGAGGGAGCCAGCAATTTCCGTTTACAACATATGACACAACTAAAAACTTACCTTGAAACTGAGATTTCTACTCGAGAAGGTCTAAGCCGCAAATACACACGGGTCTCCCATGGGTTTGAAGCAGTAAATACAGTGCTTATATTAACAACCATGGGACTTGGTGCTGCTAAAATGGAGTTTTTGGCTACGATTTTTGCTGTACCAGTAGCGATTGTTATGGAATGTGCTGTATGTGGTGTTGGTAATGTACTCTGTAATTATTTAAGAACACGAATGGATAAGAAAGTTGCGAAGCATCGTCAGATTGCAACAATTGCTTCCTCTAAGCTTAATAGCATTGTAGACCTTGTCAGTGAAGTCGTCGAAGGTGGGAGCGTTTCTGCTTTGGAATTTCAGACGGTCGTTACAGAATTTGAACGTTTTAAAGTCTTAAAAGAGAAGGCTCGAGCTGCTAAAATGATTAATTTGGGTGAGGATGAAAAAAGCAGTTTCTGGAAGATGGGAAACAAATTAGGCGGCACAAGGCGCAGCAGGCTATTGCCAAAGCATTAGAGTAATCCGCCTTCACGTTGAAAATGTCATGATATATATGAAACATGATAGCATTTAAACACATCCCCAGACATATGCCAGGGGCTCCTGTTTGGCAGGATGCTGAGACTGTGGGTGTAGGTAATATAACAGAACAGCGGTTATACCCAGGCGGATCAGTTTAGTACTTCTTGGCAAAGTTTAAAAACAAAAATAAAAAGTGTGCCAGAAAAACGGCATAAAAGGTGCACCAGGACCAGCCCAATTAGTGAATCAAAAAAATATAAAAACGGTATAAAAAGTGTGTCAGAACCAGCCTAATTAGTGAATTAAAAAATGTATTAAAACCGTATAGAAAGTGGGCCAGAACCCCAGAAAAATTAGTGAAAAACGGTATAAAGAACCCCAGTTTGCTTAGTAAATTTTTTTTTTTATATTAAAACGACATAAAAAGTGGGCCAGAACCCCAGTCCACTTAGTGAAATCAAAAAATATAAAAACGACACAAAAAGTTGGCCAGAACTCCCCCTCTCCCACCCCCTTTGTATACTACTGACGCATTCAGGCAAAAAAGTAAGATACGGATAACAAATGCCTCCAAAAATACCAGCAAATTTGCTTAAATAAGCAGAAATATAAGTAAATCAATTCGTCAACCAGTGTGGCCGGATGGTTTGATACTGACGTCACGTACTGGACAGAAAGTACATAATGACGTCACAATACAGTATTGCGCGCGTGTTATTGGCCCAAAGTTTCAGCTCAGACTAGACAATGGAAATGTTTATTACAACACAATGCTTGTAGCAACCAGAACGTATTGCCTAGTGCAGTGCAGTCCGACTAACGTTAGAATCAACGCGACGGTACTTGCTGCAGCCTGTGAAGTACGATAGTCAAAGATTATACAAAAGTTAACGGATAAGTGAGTAAATCTTTATCTTGACTTGACTAGAGCCTTTAGAGGGTGGTATAAAGTTTCCTACAGTTACTGTAAAGTTTAAAACCAGCTTCATTGACCCTGCCTTGGCCTTAGCGGCTTTGGATCATGAAGGCCTATGCATAATGTTCGTTTAACGTTAGGCCAATATTTGTATTATGTCAATGCATCCTTACATCTAACGTTAGTCTCTCATTATTTTCGAAGTGTCAAAGCAGAGAAAGCCTTCCACTTGTTATATTAGTCAGATAATTATGACTGTGTAGTATACATTGGCTGTAGGCCTACACAGTATTTTCATACTGCACAGCTGCAAACCACTGATTTGGACGGTTTGCAGCTGGGCAGACTATAAAATTGCGTGACCTTTTGCAAAATTCTGGGGAAGTTCCGGAAACAATTCCCAGGACAATTCTGATATTAAACATGAATGAAGTAATCATTTTCTTCATCCACATTCTCAGTCCACCCTACCCTGAAGTCCCTAAGTGTTAGTTTGGAGGAAAAAGTGTCAAGGACATAAGCTTTTTTAAGTTTTAGACCTAAGTAACCTCAAAAATATTATACAAATCATGGGAAAGCATTTTGCTGTTTGTTTT
>JAIGNY010001586.1:0-25644 GCA_020152595.1 Chiridota heheva | reverse complement strand
ACATTGATGTCTCCTTAGCAGTTTTGTTTTGTCTTGATACCCTCTTAAAACTAGTTTTAGAAATCAGGTCATTGGACTAATAATTTAAAAGTGATTATATTAACATTTTCTAACATTTTACAAATTCATTTTAAAGAATATTATCAATTTACCAGGATTGTTTTAATGAAAACAAGAAAAATGGTGAAAACAGCATTCCAAAATATTATTTCATTCAATCTCATTTGTGTAGAAGCGACTAAATTATACTTTTTGTGACTTCACATCATCATATTCTTCAAATGTTTTATGTATTCTATTATATTTGTGACTGAGATTTTGTGGCTTAAAATCATTGTATATTGCCAGAAAAGTAGTAAAACAGAATCTAATATAGTAATTAATTTACCACCAGAAGAAAGTTTCAAGAGAAAAATTATAATTAGTAAAAAAGTTTAATTATGTTCGTTTTATATTATATCAACAATTGTTAAAAACGTAAGGATGACAAATATAATTTTCGAACCAGTGTTTTGTACACAAATGATAACTTTAAGATTGTATATATTTCAACCGAAGAGGGTATTGCGTGAGTTGTTTCACAATTTTGTTCATTGTTATGTTATCCTTCAATAAAGATGAGGTTGTTTGACAGCTGAGTTAATCATTGAAAGCACTTCTACTATTTTTACCTTTAATTTTTAGTACCTGAAGAACCACGAAAGTTTAGTTTTATTAAAGTAGGAAACAACAGCATTGATCTTAAATGGAAACAACCAGCTGTTTCAAATGGGAAGATAGAAACTTATTTGGTAAGTCAAATGTTACTCCAATTGTAAGAAAGACAAGTATAGTATTCCGAAAAATTAGGCTTCCATTTGTTTCGAAGATGATCAACAATACTTTATCAACCTCCCGTTCTTGAGTATGTTCAGAAATCATGCACTTCCAAGCAATCATCCTCATCAAATGAACCATTCGCAACATATATTATTCCCAGAGCTCAAATAATACACATATAAACTCTGAGTGCTATAACCTGTGTCTCTCTTATATTTGTTCATTTCTTGCAAATCCATTCCCTAACCATTAAAACAAAACTGGAACTAAAGCAAAACCAAACAAAATATTGTCTCAATTTTATCACGTTTTTAAAATCGCATGGGAAAATAGCGCACATCATGAATCATTAAAAATTTGTATTTATCTGTGTTACATTACAGTCCTTTTTTAAATTCCTAGGTAAATAATTTGGAAATGCCTTCGTAAATCATCACAAAATGAACTGCAAATGAACTGCAATAAAGGGAATGGTCACAGATGAATACAGTGTTTCACTGTCTTTCAGGTACGGCACAGAATATTAGCCAAACCATACAACATATCGTTTAAAGTATCACATACTTATACTGAATTTATGACAAGAAAAGAATCATTCTCGCTAAGTGGCTTACTTCCTGCAACACTTTACGAGTTTGTTGTTTCTGCCAAGACAAGCGCTGGTGAAGGGAACAGTCAGTCATTCAATAAATCTACCAATCCACCAGCAGGTAAGCTCATCAGAGAGAACTTAAAGGAAAGGTATCGTCCCATAAATAAATTCAGAAGTGGATGCCGCGTGTTGGTTACGTCACTTTCAGTTTAAAAACCGTTCGGTCAGGCGCATGTGTGATCGATAACATCGTAGATCTCTCGCGATCAATAGGAAAATTGAAAACCGGAAGTGACGTCCCCAGCACAGCGGCGTTCACTTCTGAATGTATTTAGGGGACGATACCGTTCCTTTAAAAGTTCATAAAATTAAATGAAACAGTTTAAAATAAATTATTGGTCATATGTATTTTAAAAGCAATTAAAAACTTCAAACAGGATCCTGTCTAAAAATAAGAGATTTTTTAAGGATATCAAACAGTATTACGAATCGCTACTTTCGGCTTGCACACTAATTTTCTGTTCATAATTGACCCTAAAACCTAACCCTAACTTTAATATATTCAAAAATTGGAAATGAGGGTTTTAAACCACAAAGAACAAAATAAGCCTATTTGTGACTATAAAATTATGCTTAGAAATGGTAAAAACAGTTTTGGGCGACACCAAAATTGTCACCCAAAGTAAGTGTGTCACCTAAGTAAACTTTGTCACCTAAAGTAGGCTTACGCCATAGCAAAACATTCAAAAAGGTTAAGTTTTAATAAAAAATACTCTTAAAATAAGATATTATTAATTTATCTTTAGTTGATTCTATGTAAATAATGTATAAGTTTGTACCGAAACGAACAAGTATTTCACAGCTTGTATGTATGAGATTATACGTATATTGGGAGCTTCTATTAGACTCTGATTTGCGTGATATTATAATTGTAATAATTTGAAGGAAAAAACACATTCGAGGAAATATATATGTTTATAATATATTCAAAAATAATTTAAAAAGTGATTTACTCCTATAGGTATGTTAATTTTGCTGATTCTTCAAATATAGTAAAATGATTTGGTTTTTGATAATTTCTTATAGAAATGTTCAAAATGCCGGTTTGTGTTGCATATTTTCACTCAGTGACAAATTCCCAACTATTTTATGATTTGCTTTTCAGATCTCGGCGTTATTATGAAGTCGGATGTGGAGTTTGAACATATAAACGGATCAATGTCAAAGATAATACTTAAAAATACTACACACCAATATGCTACGTAAATACATATATCTTATCAATATTTCTCTTCAATAATTTCTAAAAGCCTTTTCAGAAAACCTCAATAGATGAGATAAAATTGAAAAGAAAGTAATTTTGAGAAATACCATTCATTTTTTTTTATTAAGTTGAATCAATCGTGTTATTTAAGAAATAATAATATTCAATTTGATATTTTGCAGTTTTGTTAGAGCAAATCAAAAGATACACTTAATTGAGTAATTAATTTGGCCATGTTTCCCAAATAATGACAATTGCTACAAATTAGACTAAATATGATGGAAGTGTGTTCGTACTCTACTGTGATTTTGGGATAATGAACGTAGAGAGGATTAATTTGAACCAAGCCAGTTATATATTGGGCCCAGGTATAGATGTTCAACGTTTTTTAAGGAATAAGCTGAAGTCATATTTCCGAAAAAAGTAATTGATTTGATAAACTGTATTAAATGAAACTCTCGCGATTCACCTTCATTGACATAGAAGCTATAGAATCGCTTTGAAGAATGTAACGGAAGATTCCCCCGGCAATCGAAGAAGACGATCAAACCCGGAGCAGTCCACCGTTATAGGAGAAATTGATCAGCAAAATACAGACAAGACATTTGTAATTGGAGCAGGATCCAAGACCTCAAACAATCCACCACTACTTCCGGGTGAAAGATATGGCGTTTATATAGGCATTGTTTGTAAAACGTTCGAATCTGTAAGTAAAACTGTTTTTTTGTGAAAACCTACTTGTAATGTTTAATATAAGACGAGAAATCATATTGTATTATTAAAACTCAGACTGTTATGAATTCCATTCCTCATCATGGTTAGTTTCTAACAAGTTTGTAGTAATTAAAAGCACATAAAAAAAGTAAATTGAACTTAACAAAAAGTAATAAGTGCATAAGAATGAAGTTTGCACAATAATCCCATTTTCTGTTGAAATGACAAAAATGTTTAGCTTTGGACTTTTCCCCGTTTGTAACGATTGACTTATTATATGTAATAGCGATTATAATAGCGTCTAAATATTCGGGTATAGTGAATTCTACACCAATTTTCTTATTGTTATACTGTCATTTTAACGCTTTAACTTAGTATATTTCCCTACGGTTTTGGGTTCTAAGTGTTCCAATGGAAGCCTGTGCAAATTATTTTGTTACCTCTTTAAAACATTATTTATGTCAATATAATACAGTTTTTTGCGCATAAATCAAATGCATCTGCGATCAAAATGTTCTCATTGATAATCACTCCATCGACATTTTAAGGCTATTGTAGAGATTACTTAAGAAAATAGAACCTTACACCATGGGCGGTATGCCGTATTTTTCACCAACTTCAAAATTGGACTCGCAGGAGATTGGCCCTGTGACACAGGACCCATGACAGTCGCCCACATTCCCCACGATTGTTCCATACATGAAGTGCTCCGTACACAAGTGTGGCCATTACCAAGAAGTGTGCAGAAGAAACTTTTTGGCACTCTCAAAGATCTTCGGGCAACGGAAGCTTTCATCGATAGTACAGGAATCAACATCTAAAAGGGCAAACGAGGAAGAAGAAGAAGGAAGATGATCGATCACTCCATCAAGCTATTATGAAATTTTTCTGTTTTTCATCCAATATTTTCTCCATTATTTAAAAATGTTTACATTTGCGCAATCTCAGAGGAACAAATTACTATCGTCCAACACACGGGCAATGAAAGTATTTACGAATGCGCTCCCCAACATTAAATTAGAATAGCTTTGTTTAAAGTATAAGTACAAAGTCAGCTCTTTTGTTTGATGAATGATTTGTCAGGTTTCTTAAGAATTCATTTTGCAAATTCACATAGCGTCGATATGTTGTATCTTAACACTTTAAATGATTTTACTTAAGTACTCTAGTAGATAAACTGCGTGCCTGAGCAAGGTTGTTCCCTCATTGTATCATGATATAAAATGGATATCTGGATGAAGTTAATAATAAAATAATAAAAGATTATTATCATCGACCAAAATTGAAGTTTTTTAAGGGATGGGGCTACTAATCGTACATTACAACCTTAATTTCCACTGGATCTTCACCCATCTAACCATAATCTCCACCGCTCTCTCAAAATACGTCACAGTGAATTTAATGACAGCAAATTCCCCAATTTGTTAGTATTCTTTTAAACAAGTCACAAAAGAGTTATATATTCAGAGCATACAATTTCTTTTCAGTCGATACGAGTCTGAGTATTAGTAACTCAGTGTATATCGTTTTTCTTTTGTAGGTTGAAACGATTTCGTGGTCGGAGGCAATCGAGTTTATAGGTAATAGCATTTGTCATAACATTTGTTTTCTCTGTGAATATTTGTAAGAAAGTAACAAGTTAAATCCCCAAATGCAAAAGTTTAACATGATATAGACACTATCTTTTCTAACTTTGATACAACAGCTGGTGGAGATCCTTCTAAGATCGTACTCGTTATTGTTCTCATCTGTCTGATCCTTATTGTTGTGATTGCCGTAGGATTCGTTATTCTCCTCAAAAGGTATTTCGTTTTTCTCTATGTTATTTTGTCCTTACAATGAAAATTTAGAATAGTGTTCAACAATTGAAACGTATTAATCGATTTCACTGAAGTCAACATTATAGTATTGTGTCCTTATATGACTGTTACATTAATTTGAACGGATATAGCAACATGTTAGACATTTCAAGATCCGCCCTTTAGTTCACGAGACGTGATCTCTATATCACTTGCGAGCTTCCCGAAGGCCATTCCTTTCCATATGTAGCGTGCGTCACGGTATTATGTCAAATTATGTAATTAATTTGAATCCCATTTAGCACATAACTATAGACAAAACGGATAGAAATTTAAACAAAAAAGGTCGGTCAGTGTGTATTACCTTACCCTTCATACTATGGATCAAATGCACACAAGCCGCGAAAATGGGAATGGAGTTGTGGGTAAAGGGCGGATTCTGAAATGGCTCAAATTGATTACAAAGTACGTTTTTATAAATAAACGTAATGGTTCATCAGAGTTTATAGATGATGAAGAGGATGCTTGAAACATTATAAACCTCATCCATAGATTAAACGATACGTAGCAAAAATATGTTATTGTGCTTAATACATAGATCGGGATATTATCCTTTCCAAACTGAAAGCCAGAAATCTGAACAAACGGACGGAAAGGGTGAATGAAATTCCTTTCAATTTTCAGAGATTATTATTATCATCACCATCATCATCATTATCATCCTCGTCATTATTATCTTCCTCATCATCATCATGCAGTTTATGATGTAACAATTACTTATTGAATGTCATATATTCCTATATTAGTAACATTTTTTGAATGAAATAAAAGATTATCTAAAATATGATGACATTGACGACGATATGTTGCCGATGACCCTCTCTTCAAAGACTGTTATAGTGGTGATTTCATGATTGTTCAAAGCATTTTGAAAATCTAACAAAACTTACTTCAAATGCTGAGACAGTTGTTCTTCTCTTATGCAGGACAAATGAAAGCTGGGGTCATCCTAACAACTCCATGGAACTACAAAATTTGGTATATGAAAACGTGCAATTGAATCGTGCCAATCCTTTGCAAGATACATGCATCAGAATAGATGAGCTAGCTTTGGAAATCATGAAGAAGAAGACGTTATCCATAGCAAGTGAATTTGAAGTACGAAAACTCGTGCGTTTAAAAAAATGCGTTTCGTGTCCATAAAAAACAATGCTAGAACTTTTACCTCCATGAAAATATTTAGGTCTCTTTCTACAAAACAGTAAACGGGATAATACTGAGAACACAGTACCATTCATCAACACTTAACACTTATTACAAATTAAGACCAATAGTTATAAATGTATATTTGAAAAGTGAAAGGGAAATGGACCGCTTTTAGTAGTTTAGGTTCTTGAAAGGCCATCTTTATTAATAGTTCTTGCAACTAGGGAGGTATTAACACCACCCTGTTGTAGCCTTCCGAGACATTAGCCCTCCGAGACATACAGAAGGAATGAATCTTGAATATCCCTTGCTTGTGAATAACTTAAGTAATTACTCGAAGGTTTTACTGGTGGACGATGATCAGAGAACTGGTTTATTATATTTTATTGCACGTCTATGTGAAATTAAATGAACTGGTCAATATTACAGTTAATTTTTATTCATCATTTTCTATTTTTGTAGACAATACCGGACGATCAACGGTATCCATGGATAGTAGCATCAAAGCCTGACAATAAATGGAAAAATCGATATCGAAATATAATTCCCTGTACGTAACTATCTATCACTGTTCGTATTTTGAATAACAATATGTTTTTTTGCATGTAATACAACGAAAATTTACTTGAAAACTGTTTTCTTATTTTTATTTTTCAATCTGTTGTTCCTCAGATGACCATTCCAGAGTAGTTCTCAAACTCCAAAACAACAACATACATTCTGATTACTTCAATGCAAGCTATATAGACGTAAGTTTCAATACAAGACTCAGCTTTGATCACATGCGCAGCTAAATGGCAGGTTTAATATTCCCTCCAAAGTTAGTGGGAAGACTTAAACTTCCGTAAATAATATACGCAGTCAATTTCAAGAAGTCCCACTATCAATTTAACAGTTGTATGGGCTTTGTTGAGGTATATAATCACATGAAATCTTAATTGTAAGTTAGCCTGCAGTAAACTGAACGCATCGTCATTTTCATAGTTTTAGATGTAACAATTTTGCATATGTTGCTAATCCATTTTCTTATATATTTGCACCCATTTCACAAAGTCGAAAATATTATAAATGAAATATATACAACTTTATTTCAGGGATACCAAGCAACAAAGAAATACATTGCTTGCCAAGGTAACCGAGCCTGATCAATTATCCTTATTTTTTATCATCTTTTTAAGCATTTACCAATTAAATCTCAGACTGATACTATTATATTTGCCCTAAAAGAGCAGAAAACACTTTTGATCCACTTTTCTAAACGTATTGCAAAAACGTTAATTCAGTTCAGCGTACAAGGTTCATTAAATATCCAAATTACCTCTTTTATATGTGTCTTCTTTGTATGGTGTACCAAATTCTGAATCCAATGAAACATTTGTAGGTATTATTACATATCGGTTGAATTTATCTTATTCTTTAAAGAATTACTTACAGTTCTAGTGACATGTAGAAATTTTTACATATGTGAAATAACGTTACATTATAAGAAAAATGCTCTTTAAATTTTTGAAAAAAAATCGTTTAGTTTTTGAGTAATGGTCAATAAAATGTTTAAGATTTTCGAATTCATTCGTGATGTCATCAGATCAACCCAGTTCAATATACCCAAGTAATTCTTGAATGCAATTTAGGCTACTTATAGATTTTATAAATGCTGATTACTTGTTACCTAGAAGTTCAAATAAAGTTTCAAAATACTCAAATGGAATCAGATTTTGATATTCAAAATATTTTTTTAAAGACAATTGAAAAACAAACGATTTACATAAGCTATCGAAGATGTGTTTATCTGCCTACGTCACAAATTATTGCGCAATAAGCCCAAAATTGGAAATACTGTAAAATAGTCAGTTTTAGCCGATTTTGATGAAATTTTTGCTGTATTAATGGTATATTGTAAATTTGAAGCAACAATGCCAAAGTTACCTCTACATGTCACTAGTTATTTAAATTAGTCAGTCCGATTTTGATCCATTAATGGTATTTTGTCAATTTGCCCCGAACGGGAGATCTTCCGATCAGGAACATTTTTATCATTATTACCCACAATGCATTTTTTGAAATTCAAATCGCTCTAAAGAAATACATAATGCTTAAATAGGTTTAAACCAAAGGTAGGAAAAATTCATGCAAGAAATATTCAAATTTTATTAGTGTAACAGAACGATGAAATTATTTTCTCCATTTTGACCAGCGCAAATTTGACTTTCACCAGGGAATTTAATGTAATCTTTATAAAAATCAATTTTGATACTTTTAAAGAGCAGATTTTAAGCACCAGCAAAAGCTCAAATTATACATGAATATGAATTCCATTATCATTTCTAACGTATACAACTTTAGAATTACAGAATTTGACAAGGAAAAAATTAATATGGGTCACTGCGCATGTCTCGATCTCCCAATCGGGAGATCTCCCGATCGGTATTATTTAAGTAAAAGAAAAATACACATAAATACATATATAATCAGAGTCCTTTCTTAAATTTTGATTTTTTTCCTTTCTTGTAGGCCCAAATACTGCAACTGTAAGCGATTTCTGGCGTATGGTATGGCAAGAGGATTGTGGCAAGATTGTCATGCTTACTAATGTGTTTGAGGGTGGAAAGGTAATCATTGATTGATTCATCTTCCAGTAATCTCATACTTATTAGAAATTACGAAGAAGTAATGAGCTTATATACATGTTTAATCTTTTTGTATCTTTCTTTTAGCAATACATCCAGTATACACTAGTCTATCCTCAGTATCTAAATATTCAAAAGATAAAATTATGTTACATGTAAAGGAGTTTGTTCATTTCTGTGTCAAGTACAAAGCCTTCTTTCATCTTGAAAGCTTCTGTCACGTGTGGTCGGTAAAAGAATATCTCCTTCGGAATTTCAATGAAAAGCATGTGTTAAACTGTCGGTGATTGAATATATAAATTCTAGGGCAAAATTCCAAAGTGTGGATGTTAATTTCTATCGTGTGCCTAATATTGAAATAAATAAATACAAAAAAAACATTTATATTCGTTAATGTCGAGTTATTTATGGATTGAATATTACTGGGTTAAGGTTAAATACCTCTCACCAAATACAAACTTTCTCTAAAACCTTTTGTTATTCGGCTGTAATGTTTGTAGTCATAATCTTACAAACTGTCTTTCCTTATATTATTATTGTTCTTTTTCTATCTTGCAGAAAAAATGTGAGAAATACTGGCCAGACACTGAATCAAACTTTGATGGCATAATTATAACATGCACTCTCAACGAAACCTATAAAGATTACTGTTACAAGGTGTTTAAAATTCAAAAGGTATGACATTGTGTCATGTTTTATCTTTTAATAAGCGATTTAATCCTTCTGCTGAGGGAAGTAATTGGAAATGGACCTTGTATGAGTTTTGCAAAGATGTTTACCATGGAAAACATTCTAATATAATTCTAAACAGTCCGATTAAAATGTTTAGTTTTAGTTTAGTTTTACACTTTCAGCAGTACGGTCCACGCTCCGGATCACCGATCGGGAGATCTCCTGTATGGGAGATCGAGACATGCGCAGTGACCATATTTTCAACTGTTGCTAATAAGTTCAGCCGTTACAATTTTTTTGCTATTCAAATTCTGTAATTCTAAAGTTGTATACTTTGCAAAAGAAATTAATATTTCTGTGTAATTTAAGCTCTTGCTGGTGACAACAAATTTAAAATCAGAAACTATTGAAGTGAAGTTTTAAAGATTACTTAAAAATTCCCTGGTGAAAGTCAAATTTGTACTGGTGAAAATGAGAAAATAATTTCAACGCTCTGTTGCACCAATACAATTATAATATTTCATATGCATTTTCCCTACCTTTGGCTTAGACCTATTTTACCGTTATGTATTTCTTTAGAGAGATATTAATTTGGAAAGATGCATTGTAGTTTATAATGTCAAAAATCTCCCGATTGGCACATCTCCCATTCGGGGGCGTGGACCGAACTGTTTAGAGATATGCCACATAAGTCACCTTTGACTTGATTTCATTGTGGACCCAGGAATGTGCGTATTTCAATTTTTCACGATCATGTTTGTTGTGGCATACATTATAACTAAACAGTTATACTAATTTGAAACAATATTGAAGAACAATGAAAACTTTACAGCAAGAAGAACCGGAAAACTCCAAAGTTGTCTACCACTTCCATTACACCTCGTGGCCAAATATGGGGGTCCCGGAGATTCCGTCATCTGTTCTAAATTTCCTCACAGTCACAAGAGGACAAAGTTTAATACAAAATGGACCCACAGTTGTACACTGCAGGTAAATATTTATCTATATTGGAAGCTCACACTCGTTATGCCTGTATGCCTTTTCAGTTAAATCAAGGATAATGTATTTATTGTGACTCATCAAACGGTTAAAAGAGGTATCTGTTTTATTATATTTAATGGTTTCACACGTCTTAACATTCCCTAAAATGTTAAAAGGAGAAAAGCGTCAAAAGTATGTAACAGTTAACCAAGATTGGGTTTAATTTCTCCTTTAAACGAGATTAGAGCTTAATAATCGTAAATCCATCATATCATATAGTTCAATTAAATATTTCGTTACATGTGCCAGGCGCAGCAGACTGGCGCTTATTCCCGGTTTCCTTGGCGTAAGAGGGTGAAATCACATGACTCCCTCCACAGAGGACGCCAGTCCATCACACGTTAACCATCCAGCAGTATTGGTTCTTATTTACAGCTGATTGAACTAGAGCAGGCAGAGTTGGGTGTCTTAGTGGTTGAGGAGCGTGGCTTCTAATCACTGAGCCGCTGCATGCCATATAAGCATCATATAAAAACTTAATATAAACTCAATATTTATCAAGATTTATACTTTGATGATAGAGATGATAGATGATAAATGAGTAAATGTTCCAATAAAATTATGAGCCAAGTGATTCTTTATTTCTTTTTCAGCGCTGGAGTCGGACGTACGGGCACCTTCATGACATTGGATGCTATGTTTGACCAGGCAGCGGCTGAAAAGAAAATAAACGTGTATAATTTTGTTAACAGTATGAGGGAAAATCGAATCCAAATGGTTCAAACATGCGTAAGTTACAGTTAATACTTATAAAATGAGTACCACTTCTGATCACTGAACGACGTTATTAAAATTGTAGAAATGTTATTGGAATACAAGAAAATGATCACTTATTTCAATTTTGTTTTATAAATAGAAACAATACGAGTTTATCTTTGACGCATTGTTGGAATATTTTATCGTGGGAGATGTGAATATCAAAGTCGACGACTTGCATACAGTGTTGCCACGACTAAACCAAATAAACTCGAACACTGGCACGACGCGTATGGCGGAACAATACGAGGTAATGTATATTTTATTTTTATGTTTAATATCAATCTCTTTCGTGACAACTTATTTCATCCATCTCTTTCTATTATGGAATATGTTTGCATAACAGTTGCCTTTAACAAATACTTTTGTATTCATTTCAAGTTCACCATCAAATTTTTGGTAACGGTGAAGCCAGTGACGACTAACTTGAAATACATTCTAACAACGATGCTCTCGTGGAATCCAAGATATATTAGCTACATATATTATTTTCACGTTTATGTTAATCCGCTTACCACAGAATCGTTTAATTTTAATTCAAATAATCCGACTCGATAATGGTAAATTTAGAACTGTTGAATCATTTATAAATGATTGTTTTAAATAAGATTTGTTCCGTATTAGTTCATCTATATTCTTTCATCTTTTGCATTGAATCTGATTTGATTCATAATGATGAGTTAATGCAATTCCATACTTGAAGGGTCTTTTGTTTGGTAACGATTGCGTCCCTAACCTAAAGTTAAAACTTACTTTTGTTTTGATCTTAAAATAAAGGGAAATAATTTTACAAAAAAGAAATTTAACTCATTAAGAACATTTTTATGACAGCTTCAAGTGGGTTAAGGAAGTACGCTGCTCAATTATACAAATTGATGATGTATGGAATATTAATTCAAGAAAAGGCTTTTGATAAGTGAAAGAATGTCCATCATTTTGCAAAGCTACTTTGTACATTTACTGGCAAAACGTGTTTATGTTTCAGGTGTTGAGCATAATCTGTGGCGCTTCCAAACTCATTGAGAACAAAGATGTCCAGAAACAAGTGGAAAGACACGGTCTTCGTTATCCACCAAAAGTTTGTATAATTTTCAGTGCAGTAATGATTAAGCGAAGCTGGGGACTGAGAAGGGAACGGAGTATGAGGGGTTCGGGCACGAAGATCTCCCTTTCCTTCCTGGAGTGAATGTTGACACTTTGTGTGACAGTTTTGAGATATTAGTTGTTATTTCACCTAATTAAAAATGAATAAGAAAAGTGGTTAACAAGTTAAGTGAATCATTGTTAGTTGCATATTGATTGCAAATTTCAGTTAATTACCTTAAAATAACTTGAATTTTCAAAGAGCTTTATCCAAGTCTGTTTTATTCAATCCCCATAACTCTAGAACTGATTTACAGCTCAAAACTCAGTTGTAAATTAACGTAGAAAGCTAATGGAATTTATTTACAGCTGACGCGACGCAGGCATGATTCGTGCCGAAAGTCGAACTCATTATATTTTGAATACAAATTTGAAAGTCTAATCATTGAGGCATTGCGAAATATTTATTTCCAGGTTTGTCCTTTTCATTTATTTCAGACAAGAAGAAGGCTCAATCAAAAGGAGAAGAAATGGACGAAGAAGAGGCAGGACAGAAGATATTATTCCTCGATGTAAAGACAATGCTTTTGTTGATATTCTTAATTAACCCTTAAAAGATGCTAAGATTTTACACATTTCTTATCAAACAAGATCTTCTTGTACTGATGTATGAGATATAGTGTAGGATATTGTATAGGATATAGAAAAAACCCATTTAGGCGATGTCCAAACTTAAATTTCTGTCTCATTTGTTTAGACATAACAGAAAACAGACAAGCTGGGACAGTAGATCCTCATCTTCTTTAAAATCTTTTTGTATTCATTTGATTTATTCCGTGATAATTTTTGGCTTACAAACCATACGATATGTCAGGCAAGTAGTAAGAGTAAGTTAATGAAAATTAACCACCTGAAGAATTGATACAGAACTTGAATATCTTTTAACAGAGAAACTATTGTAGTACTTTCTCCCCGATTTCGTGTCTTTCAAAGTCCTCTTTTTTATAGGGTTAACTTGTTTGCCAGTTAACTTAGTCTTAATAGTTATGAAATCCGAATACCGTGATATCTTTTCAAGTTCGTTGTCTACCTTAAAACTTTTTTCATAAATAAAGTTACACAAACAAACTTTTATGATGGTTCAAAAGTCTGAACTCAATCTTACGCAAAACTGTGTACAAAATGCTAATGCATGCTAATTTGCATGTTAAGTCTGTTATTTATTGTCAAATTCTGCTATTTCATTCATACTTTTCTTCCAAATAAAGTAATAATGATGATGATGATGATGATGATGATGATGATGATGATGATGATGATGATGATGATGATGATGATGATGATGATGATGATGATGATGATGATGATGATGATGATGATGATGATGATGATGATGATGATGACGATGATGATGATGATGATGATGCTGCTGATGATGATGATGATTATGATAATGACGATGACAAAGACGATGCTGCTGCTGATGATGATAAAGCATTTCATAGAACTTTGAAAGGAAGTTCCAAACAGACCTGTTTTACCCCAGTATTATAAATAGTGTTATTGTTTTTCATTAATGCCTAATCAAATATTTGGGAGGACTTAATATGCAAATTAGCATGCATTAGCGCTTTTTTCACTAAGCACAAAGGTCGATTGTAGGTAGATAGCATTATTCGTCATATTATAAACACGTTTGAATTTTGAAATGTTAGATATCTTCTAATAGAGTATTAGAGTATCCATGTATGTAGCTTTATCTAGCATTTCGACCGTCTTTGCCTTCATGCTCGAATGACCTTATGAATTATTTCAGTAAATATATCTAGTCAGTGTAATCTTTTCATGTAATTAAGGGCTACAAGAAGAGAGGTGCCTACGTTGGAACTCAAATGCCACTTCCTGAAAGAGTGGTTGATTTTTGGCGAGTGGTCTGGGATTACCATAGTTCCGTAATACTCATGGTGCATGAATTGGACACATACGACAAGGTACCCTTGAATTTTTCTTTTATTTGTCTGTTTAATGTTTTGCATATCATGTTCACACCTGGTTAAAATGTTTTCACTAAGTTCAAATTGCTAATATTAAGACAGATCTCCATCTATATAACAAAAAAGTAATAAACAATAATGTCTTAATACTTTTACGGCACTCATTTTTAGCTCCATGATCTCCTTTATCTTTATCTCCTTTATCTTTAACTACTATATCTTTATCTCCTTTATCTGTATCTCCTTTATCTTTATCTTCTTATTCTTTATCTCCTTGATCTTTATCTCCTTTATCTTTTTATCTTCTTTATCTTTATCTGCTTTATCTTTATCTGCTTTATCTTTATCTTCTTTATCTTTATCTGCTTTATCTTTATCTGCTTTATCTCCTTATTCTTTATCTCCTTTTTATATTTATCTCCTTTATCTCCTTTATCTTCTTTATCTTTATCTTTATCCTTTATCTTTATCTTTATCTCTTTTATCTTTATCTCCTTTATCTTCATATTATCTTTATCTCCTTTATCTTTATCTCCTTCATCTCCTTTAACTTTATCTCTTTATCTATCCATCTGTTGTAAACCTTGTACCGTTAATTTTTATCAAGATTTATTCACCCAATTAAACATTTTCTGGATTCCAAATAATTAAGTAAAATAAGAACTAAATATTGATAATACTTCAAATCTTTATACCATCATAGTAAAGTATATAATCAGTATAAAAGTTTTCTACAACGTATTGAAAATGTTAAGGTTATCTTACTAATGAAAATTACTACTTTTCGGTAATGTAAATACAATGTTGTCGTTTACCCGTCAAACAGTCAGTGGCTCGATATTGGCCGTGCTCAGAATCAACACAGTTTGGTCCGTTTACTATTACACTTCTAGAGCAACACGAGATAGGAAGCGTGATCATTCGCCAATTCCAACTAGATTGTGATGGAAGGGCGGTAAGAATCATAATGTATTATAATAACATTTAACACAACGTATTCATTTTGCAATTAAATTCAGAATTTAACTGTCAAACTATATTCACTCCCAAAAGTGTTTCACATAAATTATACCACGTATAAACACAAAATTGTCTCATAAAATTATAAAGAGACAGTACAAGTAAAAATCTTCGCAGGGAGATCATACATGCATATTCAGTATTCTATTCTCGACCTGCTTAAGGGATTTGGTTCGTTTTGTTGTCGTGCATGGTTCAATACTAACTATAGAATTTTAGCAATTTGTAGAGTGCATACCTCCGCCCTTTGCAATTTATTTGATTTGATCTCCCATATTCAATACAATCTACCTCAGAAATTCTAGGCCCACCAAGTTTTATCCACAAAACATCTCTTTCTCACTTTTGATCTGTATTTTATATTGATCATTTGCATTCTGAAAACTTTCGGATTATCTTCTGACTGATTTCTTCGAAGCCATATCATTTTAAAAATTTTATTCAGGCTAAACATTCATTGTTTGAACTTCCTTTCAAGATTCATCTTTCAAGAAGCAAGAATCATATTCCATCCTTTTCCATTCATGACAGAAACCATATTTTGTTGATACCGGAGACCACTTGATTTGATCCCCACCCCTCCATTTCTGCCCTTTTCCTGTTCCAATATGTTCCAAAGTTTAATCACTTCTTTATAAAGCAATGATAAAACCACACACCAAATTTAATCAAAGTCCTATTACCAATTCCTGAAATTTGTTCAACACAGACAGTTTACTCTAAAACATCCAACCCCTCAATTTCTGCCCTTTCCTTGTTTAATGTAAACCAAATTTAAATCACTATTTTTATGAAGTAATAAAAAATAAAAACTAAATACCAACTTTAATTAACATCCAATCCTGAGTTCTTGTGATAAGTCGTTTTCTTTGTTCTATTTGTGCATTAACATAGGAGTCTTCCCGTAAAATCCAGCAAATACAATATATTGGGTGGCCAAATGATTGCGTGCTCCCTGACTCTCCCAGCGATATTCTCGCCATGATTGGCCAACTGGAACAATGGAGGGAACAAAACGAAGAGGGACCAATAATCGTTCATTGCATGTGAGTGAAAACATGAAATTATTTGTGTAAGATTCGGTATATTTCTATATGGGAAATGAGTAATCGGGTACTTTAAGAACAAAGAAAATAAAAATGTGTTGCCCAGGTGATGTTGCCTCATCAATTTTCATAGATTTTGAGAAAATTCGGCTAGAAAATCTTGACCTTGACCTGTATTCTTCGATTTCTTTCGATGAAGTGGCTAAGATGCAGAAAACACTTCCTAAGTTTACGACGTATTTTTACACGAAGATTTAAAGGAGATTACATTGGTTATCGGTTCAAGTGTATATCCATTACAAACGTTATGCAACCACATCACGCTTCAAGAGATGTGATGTTAGAGATTGTCCGTTTTCCAATATTGCCATGATTTAACATTAAGACGTAGACATTTGTTCTGCTTTCTATCTGGTCCAGTCACTTAGGTACAAATTTAGGTAAAATCGTGTTACACTGGATTAAAGCAGTATATAACAGTATCCCTGAAAAAAGCAACACACTTTCGCGCTCATTGTTTACGTGGCATTGAAATTTTTTAGTCTGGGGTGTAAAAACATGTAACAAAACTATAACTGTTTTTGTTCCTTATCACCAGCCCAGTAATTTGATATACTTTTCATTATGATTATGGTATTATTGAGGCTTGGTCCATGCAGTAACCAATCAAAAGTTTAGTGATATTAACATGTTTCCTATAGAAACATAAGCAACGGTCAGCTGACCTTCTCTTATTTAATCTCTAATTGAATATGATAGGGACGGTGCGAGTAGAACTGGTATGATGTGTGCACTGATTTCAGTATTACAACAAGTAAAATCTGAACAGCAGATAGACGTATTTCATACTGTTATTCGTCTTCGACGTAGCAACGTAAAAATGGTGGGAAACTTGGTAAGTACTTTTGGAATAATTAATTTTGAATTAGGTGAGGTCCTCATCTACCAATCGTGTAGTTGCCCTCCATATCCCGATATGCACATGAATGTTTGTATAGCCAATGTAAACCCTTCTATTTGATTAAAAAGTTATAATATCAAAGGGAAATAATCAAAAAGCTGTTTTATGTTCTTAATTTCTTAATTTTATTTGCATGGTTATGTGCATAAAATGGCACTCTTCAAGATTGAAACATTTTCATAATTTGAATACTATAGAGAATAAATCCTTAATTGTCATCACATCAGAGTTTTGTAAGAATCTTCAAACAGGGCAGGCAGCGATTTCTCTGCCTAGGTTTTTTTGCCAAACTTATGTCTTTTTAACATTGTAAATGTTGCAGGCGTAATGGATTTGCGCGTGTAGATTATCAGGCAGCTATTTTCTTTTAATTTGGAGCTAACGACCCTCTTTTATTTCTCCATGGGTAAAATATTTTTGTGGAGTAAATTTAGGGAATGGACAAGCATTTTGTAACCATAACATTTACTACGGGACATTTCTCAACAGTAAAAACATGTTTTTAGATTTGCTTCATATCGATGCAATGTAATAAATATGTAAATGTAAATGATATGTTGTGATAAATGCTTTCATCTGTTTTACCCTAAGAAGTTGAAATATATATTCTTGAATATGTGAATGTAAACCAATAAGCAACTTAGACTTCAGCTTAAACACACTAATATAAATATCATAAATATAACATTCACATGGAATGCTGTTAATGTTGAAACAACAAGGGGGTACGCAGGGATCCAAACAATTTGCTCTGAACAGTATGATGTTACCAACACATTTCCAAAATTGGCATGGTATCTTGCAAAATTCTGATGACAATTTTAAAGATATATTTTACCGTACAGTAACCCAATTTTCTGAGTATTTGTGCTTATAATGGAAGTAGCCGTATCTGCATCGGTGTGCGTTCTAAGTGTTAATCCATTATAATTAAAGAAAAAATGCAGGTACATTAATAGCATTAAAAATCAATTTTTTAAAACGATTTCCTTTCCATATTTCAGGAGCAGTATGCGTTCATACATCAGGCAGTTTTGCACCATTTGGATACGTACAACATATATAAAAACTTCGCAAAATAGCTTACATCTAAACCATTGTTTCTCAAGTTCTTGCTCGAACGATAAATGATACTCAAGAATATTTCTACTACTTGCTATGTTAATCTACTTGGATTTAATTACTTATTTTAATTACTCAGATTGCAACTATTAAGGAATGGTATGCGTTTTACAAGGTACAGTTATATGGTAATTAATGATTTGATGATGATATGAAGTTGAATAAGAGGATGATAATGATGATCAATTTAAATAAAATGATGGTGTAGATGGTCACGTCGCTCATTATAATGATTATAATTAAAGATAATAGCGACGACACAGATGATAGTAACAAAGCTGTTAACAGAGATATGATGCCGAATACGGTAAAACGCACAGGTAGGTTTTTACAACTTAAAAACACTTTTATGGACAAAGCAAAGCTCAAACTAATTGCATTGATAATGTAACATTACGAGGTAGTATTATTAAGCATAAAATACCATACAGGGTTTTTCATCAGAAATAAGCATCAAAAGCAAATTAATAACGTCGAACTAGATTAAAGGCTAGATATCGTGTTAACATGGACAGTAATATGCAATGAAAGTCAACGTTTCTGATTGGTCATACACAACTATCGACAACCAATCAATATCCGGGGTGGAGGTGACTAGCGCTCTGTTCATACACACAATACGTATAGTAGGTACTCAATTAGACACGATCCACAACTGGATGTGACGTGAAAGATATGAACATCGCAATTTTACGAAATTTACTGAAACGACATTCCCTCTTTAAGATGATCACTTTGTAAAGAATTATGCCTCTTATTCTTTATATTACGCAGACTGAGTTCTAAAAGGAATTCACATTATGCTGGCGAATTCATGTGCACGTTATCCACGTTATATAAGTTTAAACTGGTAAATTGAAAAACTGGAATGATTTTAACTGGATTAATCCTTTCAAATGACTATAGATATATTACAATGATTGGCATGAATTTATCTTTTAAAGTGAGTATAGAACTAGAATCATCATTTAGGTCATAGGACATCCCTTGATTTAGTTTCATTCCGTGCAACAGTACTACGGACCAAATACTTTCTGGTAGATAATTATGAAAATATTATTTAAATGAAAAACTATTTGTTTCCCACATTTGATACTTCCTACATGCAGGAAAACTAATAGTAAAACAGTAAAACGGCACTTCTTGTACGAGGTTTATTTTGCCAAACCAGAAACATCGTAAGAAACGCATTCCTGACAATTTTGAAAAATTATCTAATCACAGTGCGTATAAAAATATAGACACAATATGTTGCATCATTCACAAGATGACAGCGTGCACAAGTGCAGCATTGATCGAAAGTAACCCAAACTTTTGTATTATGCACGTAAAAGATTGTTCAAAATCAAAATTAACTCAAATTGCAATTAAATTATTGGCAAAGCTCCAGAAATTTGTACTTGGATGCCGTAAATGTGAATAGAATGATGCAGAAATGGCTGGAAAACTGCAAACCATCAGCATAACGTTAGGCGATTCTGACTGTGTTATTCAGTGTTACAACTTACAAGTTACAGTGATGTTAAATTGAATCCGCATCAGGAACGTATGTGGTCATGATAGTGTGTGTGTGTGTGTGTGGTGTAGTGTGGGTGTATGTGTGAGTGCGTATGTAAGGTGGTCCCAACCAAAGACATTTGTATAATAAACACCTTCCAATCGGGGAAGACCTACCGATTGGGGACGTTCCCTGGCGGATGTTCTTACATATTTGGGCTCTCCAGGGTGAAACAATACGCCACCTGGAATATTGCGCAGTTTAATCGCTGTCCCCATTTAGTTGGTTCTTTTAGGCTGTGTTTCAAAATAAGTTGTTTTAGGTATATTCTCAAAGTAAGATATTCTAGCACATATGGCCCCATTTATGAGATTCAGAATGCGTAACTGCTCCCAGTTGGAAGAATGAAGTCTAACACCGATTGGAGGACATATACATGTGTGAACCCAGTTAATATGTTCTTGGTTACATCCCTCTTATAGGCCATTTAAAAGAAAGCGATGAGCTTTAATAAAAATGGGTTGTGAAATTGTAATCAATGCATCAATTAACATCTCATTAGGCTAAAAATAACGTCCAGGGACGATGCCCATGATTGGATGATTTAAAACTCATGTCCCCGGTTGAATGTGTATGTGTGTGTTACGCCAAACTTGTAAACACGATATCTCAAGAACGATACAATTGACTCAATATGTGGTACACAGATATCCCATAGTCTCTAGATGTGCCCTGTTGTTTATGGTGGTGATGTCATGCATATTAATGACTAGGCGTGGCTAAATGTGAATATTGTGAAATGTTTATATTTTAACACCGCATGTCTGTTTTTTCCTTTCATATTTGGTGTAATTATGATGTTATCTAGTGTGTACATATTCATGATGTAAAAACGTTGAATTTCAATAATATGCATAGTGGGTGGGGTTAACTATGGTTTTGTTCAAAAGACGTTGTAAACACAATATATAGATAAATATTACATTGGATTCCAGGTCATATGAAGTACACAGACAAACCATGGTCTGTGGATGTGCCTTATTGTTTGGGGCTTATTTTATGCATATTAATGAGTAGGTGGGACTTGTATGATACCTGAGCAACCGTATGTCTGTTTTGCATCACACTATGATAATGTTGTTAATCATCGTGCACATGCTACGGCTATCAACAAGTTCTGTTGATTGATTTGCATAGTGGGTGTGGCTTATGGATAAATATCATAGAACAAATATTTCATGATATGCAATGACATGAAAGTTAATACAAAACTTGCAAATCAATCAGCATATGAAAAAACATCGGAATCACAAAACCTTTTGGTTCTGGTTAATTTATATGGTCATTATTTTCTGTATCATACTGCTAGAAGTAGATATATGATTGAAATAACAGAATACATATCATATACATTGAAGTTATAAGTTTCAGAGTCTCTCTCTTCTTAAAAAAAATGGTTGAAAGTTCCAGACCTATTTATACCCTCAGTATTGAATTTGATTCATCATGTTGGAATAGAAAGTCTCATATAAAGTTTGGTTATTACAAATGTCATTTAGGCTCAGGGAGTGACTCAAAAAGGTTGACTCTCCTTGATCCCCATCCTCCGACGTGATTGTCGGCAAAGGACTCTCTTAACAGTGCTGGAGGTACAGGAAGACGCACCTGAGCTTTATCATGAGCCAGGAGAAGTTGAGGATTCTTCCGACTACAACATTCCCCTCATCTCCCTTTCTCTCATGTCGCATCCCCTGGTCTCGGCCAGCCGTCATGGCATTAGGCACAGTTTAGGCCCTCGGAAATACTAACGGGGGCTGTGTATCTGCACATTCTGCACTACCCATCATGACTTGCCGGGTCCCACAGCCCCATGATATATTGTAAAAGCAATTGTTTTGGAAGAATTTGTATTTTGTTTTACTTACACAATGACCATTCCCACCCCACCCCCTCGCCAGGCCCTGCTATCTTAACTCTACCCTTGCTTTTCACCAGCTCCATTTTAAGAAGTTTTGATTGGAAAAACTTCCATGATGTAAAATTTACCTCTAATGTTGAAGATCTAACTAGACGCTGAGTTAACAATTAAAGATTTTCAACTGGGCACACATAAATGCCGCATGTATGCGTTGTTCCTGGAACTGCATGGCATATAACGTGATGGTTTTCAACATTGTGTTCAACTTTTGTGCGCAGGACAAGGAATTTGTAATCAGTGATAAATATTTAGTCATTCTATGCTAAATATAAGTGGTTCTTTTGTTGTAGAATAACACTTAAACACTGTAAACAACTCTTTACTGTCTGATTTAGTATAACTGCAGAACTAATGAAACTTTTTAAATTTCTATGGAGTAGTTACATTGCTATGACCCGTGCATTAAATAACGTTAATGCACGGGACCATCAAAATTTGGTTTATTCTATTTTCAAAACAGGTATTTTACTTTTAATATAACGATACAATATACATATATATATATATATATATATATATATATATATATATATATATATATATATATATATATATATATATATATATATATATATATATATATATATATATATATATATATATATATATATATATATATATATATATATATATATATATATATATATATATATATATATATATATATATATATATATATATATATATATATATATATATATATATATATATATATATATATATATATATCTTTTCTCGTTTTTCATTTCCATTTAGTTGCATTTTATACATTTTAAACAATCTAACACGAAAATTTATTTAAAAAAAAAAGATTTAATGCACGGTTTAACAGACTTTGAATGACCCTCTTAAAGTCGGGTTATTCGACTCGGGGCCAGAGTCCTTTTCTCCGTACATTACATACGCATATAAACATTCTGCCTCAACATTAATCTTTAATTGTTATGCAAATAAAGTGGATTAACCTCCTAAAATGGTAATAGAACTACCACATACTAATATACAATAAACTAGAATTTATTTATCAAGAAGACTATAGAACTCACGCGGTTTAATATGCAAATAAACTGGGTTTATCTCTTTAGATGTTTATAACACTAATTATGGTTAAAACCAATTATACTTTATCTCTATTGTGGGATTGATTATTTCCGTGGTAGAGACTTTTTTTGCAAGAGACTTTGAGTTTCTCAAAAATAATATACATTCCCTTCTTTTTTGAATCCCGATTCACCATTTTCCTATTCACCCGAATAAATTAAGTTATGACGTACGTTTTTACCATTTTTAATGCAGTTTTTGGAAAACAATCATGTTGATAAAAATGTTGAAATGCATGAAAACGTTACGAAAGTTTCCTGTTTTTCGAGATGGTCTGCGGGGGTGTGTACCCAAAAAACTATGATGCTATCTAAGCATTTCCAAAAGTATTTGACTTGCGAAGAAACAAAAACATTAACGTATAGCCATATTAATTTTCTAACTTTGTAATAGTCTTCTAATCTTCTAATCTTGAAATAGTTGAATTTGGAATTGTCCAACGAATTTTTTTTCTAGGAAGTGTAACACCCACGAATCCCCTTAATGTTACGCCACTGGAGCCTGACGAGGCTGTTTGACTTCCCACTTCGGGAAGGTCCTGAACGTAACATCAGTCGCCTTCTGTTTGTCTGCAAAGATTTCGGTTTCTTCATCAGCCTCAAGAAAAGTGATGGACCATGATGCCACTGATATCCCCAGCAAATGCATTTTGTACTTTACCTTGGAGGTCGTCGAGGAGCTTCTCTACCTTGGCTTGGCGATGTTCCTCACACATGGAGACATTTTTATAAAATTGTATTTCATTTTCGGTTTTTTTTCTTCTTCAATTTCCAGTCTTTTCTTTAATTATCAGAAATTTTTGCCCATTTTCGGGACTTGTTTTTGCCATATTTTTGGATAATTTCCTTCATTTTTCAAAACATTTTCTTCCATTATTGTGAAATTTTCTTTCATTTTCGGGTCCTTTTTTTCGGGCACTATATTGCTCATTTTTCGAACATTTGTCGCATTTTCGATTATAGCATTCTTCCATTTTTGGGATATTTCTTTTCTTTAAAACAAAATATGCAGTTAAATTGATTTGGATATATATATATTAAGGACTAAATTTGGACCAAAAATGATCAGACTAGAGGGACCAAAATGCTCAATTAAGCGCCACTTTGCCGAGTGGGGGCCATGTCCCCAGTTAGTGTGTTAAAAAAGTCCCTGAGTGGGCCTCTCTAGCAGGAAGATAACTTGACCAGGGCTAACTAAGCTGTACAAATATGACTTAACAGATAACAAATTCTGCATGGATTAAGAGGGACTCTCGCTCACATTCTGTCAGGCTAGTCCTTGCCGTTAAGTACATGGCAAAGTTTTGATTGTGCTTGCCCAGACATTTCAAGGAATTTCGAAAGCAGGGAATGGCAGCCTCATGTTATGCTTGAGATTTCTCCATGCTTGTTTAATTTTAATACACATGCCAAAAAAGAAAGAAAACTGGGCTTCTATGAAATTATTACCTGCAAACTAGAACATAATTGATGTAGTAATTCAACATATATTTTGGGGGTAGGTATAAGCCTGTTTTTATGAGTGATTTGTGATTTTAGTAGGCTAGAGTTGTTTGGGATTCACGTCAGAGCCGTCGGAAGGGAGAGAGCTGGGGGCTGGTATAGGCTGGGGGTTTCAGCCTACCCAATAATTGCAGATCTGTAACAAAGATTGATCGCTTTTCGTCATTGCAACTAAGGAAATGAATCAAATTGCTCCCGGTCTGGTGACGCATACTGCCATACTTAGGACTTCAGACCGGGAGTTAACTGGGCTCAGTGAATTCACTGAGCCCAGTGTTTGTATTGCTACATGCGTACCGCGATCGGCCATGTTTTCCCGTTAAATCGTGAATTATTTTGCGAAACGTACGCAGAAACATTTTGCACGTTGCGTTATTTATGGATTGCATCGCTTTTTAAAATAAATTAAATAACTTGTATTGATAGGCAGCGGCGTGGTCGGTCATGGTGGTTTCACTGTGCAAGCTATTTTGGCGCCCGACCCCCCCTTCCTTCTCTTCCTCCCCCTCCCTCTTCTACTTAAAAAAAGAAAATGCTCATCGTGGTAAAAACGTTCAGCACATAGATCTAATTGGCATGCACCGTTTAAATGTCAGGTAAATTCATTGAATTGATTAGCTGATGGTATAAATTCATGATTTTCAGCCGTTGCATCAGGAAGCCATGTTTCTCGTTATTTTGGTACAACAGAAAATTTCTTAGAATCATATCAAACATTGCAGGACCGAAGCCCTGTATACATATCTCGTGATTTTGTTAGCAGTAAATTGATTAAAGTTTTAAATCTAGAGGCGAAGCTTTCGGAACTCATGCGTTTCACTGTATATACAGTATTTGACTACATAACAT
>JAIGNY010001585.1:0-25742 GCA_020152595.1 Chiridota heheva | reverse complement strand
TCACTTTCATCCCCTTCCTTCCCTTCTCCTCCTCCTCAACCTCAGGAATCTTAGACCCACTAAGTTTTATCCCCAAATAATCTCTACCTCACTTTTAATCAGTCTTCAGGGTTATCTACCCTCCATTGATTTCTTATTATTGTTTTCTAGTTTTATTCAGGCTAAGTATCTATTGTTTGTGTTCTTTTCAGACAAGATTCACTTTCCATTGATTTCTTTTCACAAAACCAATTGTTTTATTTTGTTTGATATCCAACCTACTTGATTTATTTTTCTAAGAGTCAGATTTTCATTCAGAGCATGAATTCATTGTTCAGTACATTCCATTGGAAAGTTTCAACTAAGTCTTGACAGATCTCATCCTGAAGCATCCCCACCCCTGCATTTCTGCCCTTCCTGTCCTATTTGTCCCAAATTTACTCCCTGCATTTCTGCTCTTCCTGTTCCTATTTGTCCCAAATTTTATCACTTCTTTCCTGAAGTAGTAGCAGTAATACACACACCGAAGTTTATTCAAAAATCCAATCATCAGTTCTTGAGATTTATTTTGATAACAAAACAAACAAAGGCTTTAAATCATAACCTCCGCCCATCTTCTTGGCAGAGGTACTTCATTGGCGGATATTCAGACATTGATTGACATTGATTGGTCAGATGTTAACCTTGTAGATTTTCAATCCGAACATGAATCTTTTCTACTTGCAGAGATGACCAACCTCTGCCAGTTTTGAAATTTTGCCGACCAAAAATGTAACAGATTTTTACCGCTTTCATAGTGTTGTGATGCTTATAGACAAATCTATTGGGAATGATTTTGCAGAATTCAGAAAAGGTAGGCTACCTAATGATGCATGTGACTGGTAGTAACAAATTAAAATTTTCCCAAGCAATTGTCTCTTTGGCCTACTTTTTGTCATTATTGCCATGGTTACATCTTCATTTCTAGTTAAACGTATAGAGGGAATAATCCTCTGGGCAATTGATCAACTTTGATGGTTTGATGTTATGATCCGATTCTTGTAGGAAAAGGAACTTGAACACATTTGTGTTGCAGAAGGAGGCTTTTATGGCCATCACAGAGTTCATAAACAACCCCCTCCCACACACTATGGTTTGAATACATGAAAGCAGATAAATATCTTCAGTTCCAAACTATATTAAATGTTTATGATATTTATCCCAATTTACTGAAAGTGGGTTACTACATTTTGTAATGTCAAAAAGACATCTGTGGAGTTAAGTCATTTAATTGATTGTGTTTTTGTGCAGAAAGATTTGGAAGCTGTAATCCAAAAGATTGAGAGAAATGGGTTGGTGAGATACGGGATCTCTTTACCTGCATCCTGAAGGTCACAGGTCAAAGCTCAGATTGTCAGAACAGCAACAAAGCTTACTTTTATGACTCAAGCATGATATGAAAATGTAAGTACTACTTTGTTCTGGCATGTAGGTCCTCAAACCTTAGGATGATAAGTGTAAGATTGATGGGGGTGTGAAAATACTTGTGCATTGTTAGGAAACTGCATGCAGTTTTAGAAAGAAGATGATGCATTTATTTTAAAGACTGAAAGACTCCTACAAAGATTTTATCGTCAAACAGACCTGCTGATAAATAGTGCTCTGAAATGCTGTAAAATAGAACAACTGCACGCACGGGTCACATGACAACCGCAATACTGTTACTTCAAAATGCAGCTACTTGTATCTATCAGCTACTTGTATCTATCAGCTACTTGTATCTATCAGCTACTTGTATCTATCAGCTACTTGTATCTATCAGCCACTTGCATCTATCAGCTACTTGCATCTATCAGCCACTTGCATCTATCAGCTACTTGTATCTATCAGCCACTTGCATCTGTCAGCTACTTGTATCTATCAGCCTTGTATCTATCAGCTACTTTGTATTCATCAGCCACTTGCATCTATCAGCTACTTGTATCTATCAGCCACTTGTATCTATCAGCTACTTGTATCTATCAGCCATGTATCTATCAGCCACGCCTATCTATCAGCTACTTGCATCTATCAGCCACAGCATGTCGAATAACCGTGACACGCTTAAGCGCGGGCGTTAGTGCACTTACCACCATGATGAATGGAGCTGCCTCCGCAAAATCGCGCTTAAACGTGGTTACCGCTGCGCAACATCATCGAGCTTGCAGCCCTGCAGCTTCTATTCACCTGTGACTTAACGCGCTAAAAATCGATACACACTGTATGCATTATGTCAATCAAGATCAAGTGCCTGTGCTTTGTAAATGGGACTCCTAACGCTGCACAATTATAATAATCTGTTTATCGGATTAGGCCTGGCAGACTTTTTTTCTTAGCAAAATGTTTTAACGCGAGGCCTAGAGGAATTAAAAACTTCGAAATATTATTTTGTTTTCATTCAGTTTCACGTTGAACTCTGGGATATAAATATTTTTTTAATTCAGTCAGCATCGAACGCTCAGAATCACAGCACACAGTACATAGGCCCTACTTGCAATATTCGCTAAAATGAGGCAATGTCTTCATTTGCATTGCATTTTTTCGACGGAATTTTCAATAAAATACTTATTAAATCCATTAGGAAAAAGTTGATGTGAAAATTGAATCAATCCTTCCGATTAAATTTAATTTTTTTACAGTTTTGACAAACAAAATGAATTTCGGGAAAACAAAAAACTGATTCTGGCGATGTTTTTTGATTGAATTTAGCTTATCCTATCACACAGGCACATTAAAAGCCTAGCGTTAGGCTACATGGCTTTAACTGATGTGTAATGGTGTTCTGCTTTGTTATACAATTAGAATTAGGACATAAGAGCTAATATTTCTAAGCTTTGCTGATATTGGTAGGAGGGCACTTGTTAAATATTAATGACTAAATATTTCGCTTTGATATTTTTCACGATTATAGATCTACTGTTAGGCCAAATGTTGAGGATGGGAAATGAATCAATTTAAACTGATGTTGACATGTTTGTCTTATATTTTTTCCACAGCTCCGAACTTCTGAGCTTGTCAGTTTTGTAGATTAGATTAGATAATTGAAAAATCCCTGGCCAGTATGGATGCTTATTAATTGTTTTGTCAGTCTAAGTCAACAAGAATTTACAAAACTTTTAAGAGCTTAAGTTTTTTTTCCTTTTGCATGAATAATTATTTTTATAGTAACGTTTATCCAATATCATGACATCCAAGCCAGCCAGTATGAAGAAAAACAGCTACATTTGGTCGTGAAAAAGAGGCAGTCAAGAGGGTCTATAAACTCGTGGTCGCGTTGAACCTTTCTTTTCTTACTATTAGGCCTACTTGATACAGTAAATAAAAAATTCTGTGCATGTGTCAAGTAATGTTGGCTAATGAAATGCTGTTTACTGCTTTTTCTTCCACTTGTGTAGAGTACTTTTTTTATATTCCAGTTTATGTACAAAAACAGAGTGAGTGATATTAGAAAAAGTGTAGGCCTAAATTAACTAAGCTCAATTGGGTAAAAAAAGAAGGGAAATTTAGTGCTGTCAAACTGCACATAAAATAGGTAAGCCTGCATTGCTTCATTTCATGAAAATTGCAATATCAGGTGGTAGAAGGTATTGAATATCAGGCCTCCGACATGGGGAAGGCATAGCCCCCTTCCCTAATAATGTTCCCTTCCCGAATAATGTTCCCTTCTCCCTCTCACCTGCCATATGAAAACCTGTGTCAGGGCCCTGAATATTGGTTTGATCATATTTATGTGAGATCCTATTTTTAAAATATGATACAGGACTTAGGTTTTGATAGGATTTTCTCCACAGATGACCGGTGGTGGTAAAAGGTGAAGTCTGGTCCAATTCATAATTATCATTTTACCTGCTTACTTTATTTATTTATTTTACCCAATGTCTTGTTTTCAAAATAATTATATTCCGCAGTTATTTTCTGTCGGAACTTACCTCCACTCTTGACTAACTGACTTGGTTTTACTTCACTTCATTTCAAATGTTTCATCGATGCTTCTTTTGTGAAGTGGGTACGAAAATTTAAACGTAATATTTTCCCGCCATCGGTAATATACAGTACAACATCCCGCTACAGACCTGGTTATAACAGAGTTTACTCTGGGCAGGTACAAGTGCAATGGCTGCGATAAGACTTCACATTTCCAGGAATCAAAACAGATTTCCATCATGCCTAATTGAGCATCTTAACATTTTCTTAAAATTTGGCAGATATATTCTATCATTATTAACTAGCATGCTTGTTCGCAGTATAATTCGACACATTAAAGGAGGTATAAAGTCTGATATAATCATTATTTCATATGATAGAGAATACAAGATCTTAACCAACTGCCAAAAACATCAGAGTCAAATTCCTATCTCAAGTTATTCATGTTTGAAATCGACACAGGGGGCTGCCATTTTGTTTAATTCTGTATTGAAATATTGTGCATGATGACATAGATTCCCCAATAGGGACATAAAGATTATAATGTAATTTTTACATATGTGATTAAAGTCTTTTTATTTCAAAATGATGTGATACAAAGTTATATCAGCATGTTTTGATTTTTCAATTTCATTGAATACACAAAATTTTCCTTCACCTTTACAAAATAAAAACACTTGTTCATAAGCTAGAAAACTTGAGGTACATTTTAAAGAAATACAAAGCATTCCAAGATCCTGCTGGGCCGATGACATAATCTGCATGTTTTGCAATCAAATGGCAGCTACCATGGTACTATAAAGTAGTAGCATTACAGTTTTTAAATAATTAAACAAAAAATATGTTAGATTGCTTCTGGAAGTTATGGAACTTGGTCAGAAAATTTGTTATTTTCTAATTCTATTATATGAAAGAAAGAATTATGTCAGACTGTGCCTCCTTTAACAGTGAAGTCATTTGTGCCAAAAGAGGTTATATATGAATGATTATTGGTTTTAGATTGACTAACATTTAACATTATGTAATGTTTTAATCAGCAAACTATATATCCAGCTTATAAATACTCTGCTTTTAAATGCAATCGATGGTGAAACTCATATTGAGTATAGTTCAAAGAAACGACTATTTTTAACAGCTGTGGTTATGATATTACATCCCCAGAATGGTTGACATTGGGATTGTGTGGAAGCAAGTTGTTAAGAACAAATAAACTAATAGTCATAAGAAACAAAATGGGACACACCACGAAACACAGTCATTATTTCCATAAATTCCCTCAAGGAAGGGGGATCCTTCCTGCAGTACTTTTAATGATGAAGTAAGGAATTGTAAATGAAGGCCCAAGCAGTACTCGGGCATGTGAGAGACACTTGCAAAAAGCTGAAAGTAGCTTATTAAAAAAAATGTTGGCAAAAATTGAAAGCAGTTTCATGGCGAGCAAATGCGCCGGAAACACTTTTGATGTAAATAGGGGCCCACTTAAGGGCCCCTGTGGGGGTCCAAGGAAACAGTGAATTTGATTTTCTATGACTAGGAAAAAGGTCTCCTGAAAGAATTTTTTATTTTAAAGAAGCTGATTTTCTAATAAATCACTTCCCCTTCAAAAAAAAAAAAAAAGAAGGAATTTCTATCAACTTTCATTCAGAGCAAAATATAGTCCAGGCATGTCAGCAGCATTGAAAAAGTCATTAATGACGGATCTGACGTCATGTTTTGATGTTTATAAATCAGTGGAAATGAAAATAACTGCATCACAATTGCTACAAAACCCCATTAGCAATATCATGGCACCCTTTAAGGGTAGAGTTGGTTCTATTCCTTCTACCATAGCACCACAGTGGACATAGGTTGGGCCAAGTCTGGGTGACATAATGGCGGGCCACCCATAAATGTTGCCAATAAGGGTTTAAGGAACCATTAACTGACATCCATGTACCAATATTCCATTTTCACAAGTACATAGTCGGGCCAAGCCAACAGTCGGGGAAATGGCAGTGACAACTTAAATGCTTTTTAACAATTATCTTAACTTTTATTCTTATTGTGAGTTAGTCTTCACTTCTCTCAAAATTTCCAGTAAATTTTGCATTTGCATTTCCAAAAGGGGCTGAAATTTACTTAAAATGAATGATTCATCTTATTGATACATCTCAATGACAGCAATAACGCTTTTAAAAACTATTTTCGATCAAATTTAACCTCTGGGCTGTCTTCTATGAATTATCACGTTAGGCCTAACATTAGGCCTTTCACCCAGTTTTACTTGCATAAGATGGCAACTAGCCTAACATACTGTAATGCCCAAACTTCAAGGAATAAAGAAAAGTCTGGGCGAATCGTATTAACGTTAGACTCTTTGTCTAATAAATTACAGTCTCAAAGTATGTGAGAAATTTACGCTTACACACAGGTTTTACGGCAGAATTTTTTTGTTTATCTCGCAAAAGAAGACAAAAGTTTCGCTTTAAATAAATTTATAAAACACTCGTATAAGTGCAGTGATGCATGTACACAGATTGGGATCACACTCAGTGCAGTTAATACACGATAGCGCTAAATGTTTAGCGCAATGAGACGCTTACTCCTGTAATACTATTACCGCCAACCTTTGAGGAGGAGCAGATTAAAATGGGATTATTGGACGCGCTTTAGCGCAGAGTTGGGGGCGTGCCACAGCATGAAAGACATGAATACAATGGCGGCGTAAGGGCATTAATCGCGTAAATAATCCGCTACGCCAACTGCGATATCGGGTACGCTTTATTCCCGACTGTACTGTACTTGTATCTATCAGCTACTTGTATCTATCAGCCACTTGCATCTATCAGCCACTTGCATCTATCAGCTACTTGCATCTATCAGCCACTTGCATCTATCAGCTACTTGTATCTATCAGCTACTGGTATTCATCAGCCACTTGTATCTATCAGCTACTTGTATCTATCAGCCACTTGCATCTATCAGCCACTTGCATCTATCAGCCACTTGTATCTATCAGCCACTTGCATCTATCAGCCACTTGTATCATCAGCTACTTGCATCATCAGCCACTTGTATCTATCAGCTACTTGTATCTATCAGCTACTTGTATCTATCAGCCACTTGTATCTATCAGCTACTTGTATCTATCAGCCACTTGCATCTATCAGCCACTTGCATCTATCAGCTACTTGCATCTATCAGCTACTTGTATCTATCAGCTACTTGTATCTATCAGCCACTTGTATCTATCAGCTACTTGTATCTATCAGCAACTGTAAACGCTATTGGTTTAAAAAGTAGTTTGTTTAAATTATGACTAAAATACAGCAGGGGGGATATTCAGTACCATCACTGTGTGTAGATGCTAGTATCATAAAATTGCTGCCTTGACATAGAGCTTATGTGCAAAAGTAGTGGTTTGCTTTGATATAATGACAAGATTACCATGGTGATAAGTATCTGCTTGTGACATCTGTAATTCTATGTCAAAAACGGAAGAAATGATGTAACAGTCAATTCCTACATGAAATGCTGTAGACATATGGACCGGAAAATCTAGCATTTAAGGAGCCTATTCACCAGAAAGGCAAAGCCTTTTCTGACACAGTGCCCATGCCAACAAACTTGCTGCTCTAGGGTAGTGGCTGATGAAAAAGCCATGCCTCCGATCAATTGTGAAAATTGTTTATTGAGATCCTGTCTGCCCATGGCAGTCCAAGTAGGTAGCGCCAGATGGTTCTGACACCAGGTCATTCTTCTTCAGTGTCAATCAATGTTGATGCATCAAATTTTTTAGCTTGGAAAAAATTGCTTTAGAATCCGCATGAGATAAGAAATGTGTTTGCTTACTTCATCTGCTTTACATTATTTGGTTGTGAAATGTGACACTGTCATGTGACACTGTCATGTGACGCTGCCGCGACGACGCTGCGCGCAACGCTGCTCGACGCTGCCGCTGGAAGCTGCCGCAAACCAGCCGCGCTAATATGCCGTGCAGAATCTGCTGCATTTGAGCATGTCTGCTGTTATGAGGCAGTTTGAAATATCCAGCTGAGATTGGCAGAGATATATTTACCAAAAACATTCTATTAACTTTAAATCTTCCCTGTATAAGTCACAATATTAAATCTCTTGAATAAATACTAACAGTTGACATCTGAATATAGATATAATTTTTTTTTTTCTTTTAGTAAAGCCTCTTTTTTGGCCTTTTATGAAGCTTGGAAGGTAGTTTTTGTATGTTATCATATTGGTAAAATAATCGCTTTAATTGAATTTTGTTAAATTGAACATGTTTCCATCTTGCAGCAAACTTTGTTCGACACCTCAAGATCTTATACACCAACATTATCTGATGAGTCGGAGCTCAGTAGATGAAGTCACTGAGGATTTTGTCGCTTCAGGATTTAGCATCCCCTGCCTTCTGAAGAGGATGAGGATGAAGAAATGTGCAGCATTAGTGATGATGGGGAAGAGAGTGACCACACAGAGCCCTTTGGACCCATCTCTTCTGTATGAATAAGGAGAGGATGATGACAGCCTAGAGAAAGAGGCAGAGAAATGCAAGGATGGAAGATAAAAGTATCACATCTGAAAAAGAAGCATGTGAAAGGGAGACTAAGCTGCTAGTAGGTAAAAGGAAGGAGTTAGGGACGGTCCAAATGAGAATAACGTAAAGCAGGAATTGTGATAAATTTGATGTGGAGGTAAACAGTGATCTGAGGTCCAAAACAGCAGCAAGGGAAGCTGACAAATCCTCTGTAGGTGCAGTGTTAAGAGCAGAGGGTTCAGTCAATTGTATATATCTGAGAAAACAAACTGGCAAGGGTTCTGACCAAGAAGAGAAGTTGATCAATCCTGCTGCAGAAAAGTACAGAAGAGGGTAGTACAAGTTCAAAATGATATAGGCAAACAAGGTGCAGCTACATCACCACCAAAGACAGATGTTGTGTCTAATATGACTGATATAGGCAACAAGGTGCAGCTACATCACCACCAAACACAGATGTTGTGTCTAATATGACTGATATAGGCAAACAAGGTGCAGCTACATCACCACCAAGGACAGATCTTGTGTCTAATATGACTGATATAGGCAAACAAGGTGCAGCCACATTACCACCAAAGGCAGATGTTGTGTCTAATATGACTGATATAGGCAAACAAGGTGCAGCTACATCACCACCAAAGGCAGATGTTGTGTCTAATATGACTGATATAGGCAAACAAGGTGCAGCTACATCACCACCAAACACAGATGTTGTGTCTAATATGACTGATATAGGCAAACAAGGTGCAGCTACATCACCACCAAGGACAGATGTTGTGTCTAATTTAACTAATGTAGATATAGATATAGAAATTTACAGAAATGAAGAAACTAGAAACAGCGGTTCAAATATTGCAGCTGGATCTATATGCACAGCATCTGTTTCAACGGAAGTTTTTGTTTTAGATGATTCCATGGTCATCCAACTAGATACAAGTGTGACCTCAGATGATGTCATTGTTCTGAATAAGCATTTCAGTCTTCAAGGGTGCTTTTCTTCTTTCCCAGAGTGGAACACTTTCACTATGGTAACAAGCAATCAGTTTTTATCATGTCTTTCTTACTATAGATATTTTATGAAATAACAGCAAGGGGATGTGTACAATGTTTGAAATACCTTTGAAAATGTTTAAGTAAACCTTTCTAAATTGTATTTGTTTTGTTGTACTGCCATAGTGACATTGAGAGAAAAATCACATTTTCCTTTACAAAGTATGCATCAGTTTTGTTTCTCTGAAAATGATTATTTAACAAATATTACTTGTAGGAACATCTGTGAAAGTGTCACTTTTTAGGGAGGAAGTAGGCCTCTACTAGTAGGGGTGGAAAATATAGTAGACCACAGCCTCAATGGTCCCAGAAATTTGTTCAGGTCTCCAGAAAGATATAGAGAAGGAAAAGAGAAAAAGGGGGGAAAAAAGGTGAAAATGAATGAAGGTGGAAAGAGAAGGTGAGAAAGAAACAAGATATTTGTGGTAAATTGCCTTCATTTTTTGAAGATTTTTCATGGTCCCAGACTTTCTATGGTCTACAGTTTTGTTTGTACTCCATAGTTTCTTGTTTTTACAAGTTTTGAAGGAATAATCAAAATTTAGTTATGACTGTCAAAACGGAAGAAATGATGTAACAGTCAATTCCTACATGAAATGCTGTAGACATATGGACCGGAAAATCTAGCATTTGACGGGAGCCCATTTACCAAGAAGGCAAAGCCTTTTCTGACACAGTGCCCATGCCAACAAACTTGCTGCTCTAGGGTAGTGGCTGATGAAAAAGCCATGCGCCTCAGATCAATTGTAAAAATTGTTTATTGAAATCCTGTCTGCCCATGGCTGTCTAAGTAGGTGGCGCCAGATGGTTCTGACACCAGGTCTTCTTCAGTGTCAATCAATGTTGATGCATCAAAGTTTTTGGCTTGCTGAAAAAATTGCTTTAGAATCCCGGGCATGAAATAAGAATGTGTTGGTTTACTTTATCTGCTTTACATTATTTGGTTGTAAATGTGACACTGTCATGACGCTGCCGCCGACGCTGCACGCTGATGCTGCAACGCTTGCCGCGCGACGCTGCCACGCGATGCTGCAGCGCAACGCTTGCCGCGCGACGCTGCCACGCGATGCTGCAGCGCAACGCTTGCCGCGCGACACTGCCGCGCCAATCTGCCGTGCATTTGAACATGTCTGCTATTATGAGGCAGTTTGAAATATCCAGCTGAGATTGACAGAGATATATTCACCAGAACCATTCTATTAACTTTAAATCTTCCCTGTATAAGTTACAATATTTAATCTTTTGAATAATTACTAACAGTTGACATCTGAATATAGATATCATTTTTTTTTTTTGGCCTTTTTATGTGAGGCTTGGAAGGTAGTTTTTTGTCTGTTATCATATTACTAAAATAATCTTTTTAATTGAATTTTGTTAAATTGAACATGTTTCCATCTTGCAGCAAACTTTGTTCGACACCTCAAGATCTTATACACCAACATTATGTGATGAGTCAGAGTCAGTAGATGAAGTCACTGAGGATTTTGTCGCTTCTCAAGATGCAGCATCCCTGCCTTCTGAAGAGGATGAGGATGAAGAAATGTGCAGCATTAGTGATGATGGGGAGGAGAGTGACCACACAGAGCCCTTGGACCCATCTCTTCTGTATGAATCAGGAGAGGATGATGACAGCCCAGAGAAAGAGGCAGAGAATGCAAGGGTGGAAGATAAAAGTATCACATCTGAAAAAGAAGCATGTGAAAGGGAGACTAAGCTGCTAGTAGGTAAAAAGGAAGGAGTTTGTGACGGTCCAAACGAAATAATATAAAAGCAGGAATTGTGACAAATTTGATGTGGAGGTGAACAGTGATCTGGGGTTTAAAACATGTGAAGCACCAGCAAGGGAAGCTGACAAATCCTCTGTAGGTGCAGTGTTAAGAGCAGAGGGTTCAGTCAATCGTATATATCTGAAAAAACAAATTGGCAAGGGTTCTGACCAAGAAGAGAAGTTGATCAATCCTGCTGCAGAAAGTACAGAAGAGGGTAGTACAAGTGCAAATGATATAGGCAAACAAGGTGCAGCTACATCACCACCAAAGACAGATGTTGTGTCTAATTTGACTAATGTAGATATAGATATAGAAATTTACAGAAATGAAGAAACTAAAAACAGCAGTTCAAATATTGCAGCTGGATCTATATGCACAGCATCTGTTTCAACGGAAGTTTTTGTTTTAGATGATTCCATGGTCATCCAACTAGATACAAGTGTGACCTCAGATGAGGATGATGTCATTGTTCTTGAATAAGCATTTCAGTTTCAAGGGTGCTTTTCTTCTTTCCCAGAGTGGAACACTTTCACTATGGTAACAAGCAATCAGTTTCTTATCATATCTTTCTTACCATAGATATTTTATGAAATAACAGCAAGGGATGTGTACAATGTTTGAAATACCTTTTGAAAATGTTTAAGTAAACCTTTCTAAATTGTATTTGTTTTGTTGTACTGCCATAGTGACATTGAGAGAACAAATCACATTTCCCTTACAAAGTATGCATCAGTTTTTGTTTCCCGAAAATGATTATTTAACTAATATTACTTGTAGGAACATCTGTGAAAGTGTCACTTTTAGGAGGAAGTAGGCCTCTACTAGTAGGGGTGGAAAATATAGTAGACCACAGCCTCAATGGTCCCAGAAATTTGTTCAGGTCTCCAGAAAGATATAGAGAAGGAAAAGGGGGGAAAAAAGGTGAAAATGAATGAAGGTGGAAAGAGAAGGGGAGAAAGAAACAAGATATTTGTGGTAAATCGCCTTCATTTTTGAAAGATTTTTTACGGTCTCAGACTTTCTATGGTCTACAGTTTTGTTTGTACTCCATAGTTTCTTGTTTTTACAAGTTTTGAAGGAATAATGAAAATTTAGTTATGACTTGGAGCAACTGGTGCTTTTTCTGTGTATACAACAATTTTTATTCCATGTAAATAATTTCCTTTGAAATACATTTGATAAAGTATTTTGGTGTCACTTTCATTAGGTGGTAATTAGAGAAGCCAATCAGTATTAGGGTAACTCAGATTGATAAATGCATTACACAGATTTGACTACAATTAATGATTTTTATTATCACACAGAAATGACACTGAAAATAGGCAATGATGGTAAATTATGCTGCTATAAATAAAACCCGGGATTTTTTAAAATATATTTTGAATACAATTTCAAGGATTTGTTGAGTGTTTTAGCATGTTCATTTTATGAAATTAAGGAATGCAATGGCTCAGTGGGTTGGGGTCTGTGTATGCAATGAAAAAGTTATTTTGAGTTTAATTCCTGGCCGTGCAGCTTTGTTGTGTCCTTAAGCATTAAGTTCACCTGAGATGGGTGTTTTATGCTCTCATAAGCAGAACCTGGGGATAAGCACTGACCCATTGGGCATAATGGCTTGGATGGATTTAACTATCATCTTAAAAAGAAACCAAATGGCAAAGAAAGCATTTAAAACAAAAATTCCATTAAGAAGATATTCAAGTTTAAAGTTTTATCTCATTTTGCATAGAAACAGCTGAATTCAGACTAGTTGTGATATCCTATTTTTACATTACAAGTATTTGTGTGTTTTAGTGCATTGTAGCCCACAGCTTTTGGATTTTTTCAATACAAAATATATTTATTTATTTATTTCCACTTCTTTTGACAAAATACAACAGAAACAGTGGAAGTGGCGGAGACCATTACAAGCATATAACAGCTTTTACAAAGATGGTTCTCCATATGATGATATGTGAAAAATGATATTAAAAGATAATGATTTAAATGGACATATGGATATAACAAAAATAAATATAAATATAAGCGACATGAAAAACAATAATACAGCTTAAGCTACCAGCTCACCCCACCCACTTTACCCCACCCACCTCACCTCACCCAACCCACCTCACCCAACCCACCTCACCCAACCCACCTCACCCAACCCACCTCACCCCACCCACCTCACCCTACCCACCTCACCCCACCCACCCCACTCCACCCACCTCACCCCACCCACCTCACCCTGCCCACCTCACCCCACCCACCTCACCCCACCCACCGCACCTCACCCAACCCACCTCACCCTACCCACCTCACCCCACTTACCTCCACTCCACCCACCCACCCAACCCACCTCACCCAACCCACCTCACCCAACCCACCTCACCCTACCCACCTCACCCTACCCACCTCACCCCACCCACCTCACTCACCCCACCCACTTCACCCCACCCGCCCGCCCCAAACTGACAGGCTCCATCACACCCCACACGACCTCCATCACACTCCACCCCCAGAAAAACGGTGGATTTTCCTTTCACAAAAGCATATAAAGATAATAAATAGGTTTTGAGCTTCTTCTTAAACCTAGATATAGAGGTTGAAGATTTTATTTTACTATCTAAGGAATTCCACATCTTGTTCCAGTATATCTCACTTGAGAATATGCAAGACAAGCATGTGTTGAATACTTATGCAAACTATTATTTAGCATGAAAAATGTTTGAAAACAGGTTGGTAAAAAGATTGTGGTGATGCTGGTAAACAAAGATTGTAATTATGTAGGTCTTTTAAGGTTAACATTCTTAAATGCTGAAATAAAGGTTGAGAGTGAGCTTGATAATGGGCTTTTGTAATCTAACGAAGAAGAGACAAGGTTGGGAGTGAGCTTGATAATGGGCTTTTGTAATCATTCTAATGAAGAAGAGACAAGGTTGGGAGTGAGCTTGATAATGGGCTTTTGATATCATTCTAACAATATGTTTCTGAAAAAGAGATATCTTTCAAGAGTAGAGCAAGCAGAATTTCCCCATAATAGTATATTATAATTAGGAATCGGAAGAATAAGCGCGTTGTACAACAAAAGTAAGATATTACTAGGAGAAAATAGCTGAGGTGGCTCACAATACTACATTTGGGGCCACTTGTTTAGTAATGATTGAAACGTGCTCTTTCCAATCTAATTCATTGATAGATAATATGAACCTTTAAGATTGTGTGCTTGTGGATGAATTGTGTACTCGTTGATTATTAAAAGTAACAACAAACTTAGTAGGATCAAGCTTTTTTCTGTAAAACTCTCTTTTCAACTTCAAACTGTTACCATGTATTCTTGAGGATTAGCTGAAAGATACAGGAAGCAAAATTCTGATAGGAACTTAAACATTGTAAGCTCTCCCCTCCCCCTTCCAGGGAGAATACATGTGAAATGTGTTTTAAAAAGTTAGAGGTAACTTTGCTTTTTCATCTATAATGATAATAATTGAGATGGAATTGTCAGAATGCACCACAGATGCAAGTAAGTTACAACAAATACAAATTTATCGGTGATGTATCAGTGTTGCTTTTATATATCAGTGTTTGTTTGATGTAGCAGTGTTGGTTGGTGTTTTGTTTTGGAAAGCTAATCTTACACTTGTAGTCATAATGACCATATCTGGAGTTGCATTTTATGTGTATTTTTGTTAAAAGGAGGCTTAAGTCTGGTACAATCCTTATTCTATATGATAGGAGAATTAAAATCTAAGCCAACAACCAAAAACAGCAAGTAAAAAAAAATCTTATTCCTAATATCTCAAGTTGACGCATGGGCGCTGCCATTTTGTGTTGAAATCATGCTAATGATGACATAATTAGCACACATAATGTATTTATTTAGAATTCTTTTTGAATTTTTTTTCTCCAAAATACATATACAAAGAAAAATTCATAGACGCATGCAAAAGACAAATTATTTCTTAGAATGGCCGCTCCCATGTAAGTTTATATTGACAGTATGAATGTATTAATCAATTAGAAAATATATGCTATACTGTTTTATATGGTGTGAAATTTCTTCAGATGACTTATGATTAATATTTCTATCATATTAAATGAAGAAAATGCCAGACTTTTGTCTCTAAGTATTATTGAAATGGAGATTTCTCATTCTGTTTGTCTATGTTTATAAGGAGATACAAACTTTGAAGCCTTGATGATTGGGAAACATTTGTCCATGTGATCATTAAGCTGCTGCTTAACCAAGAAATGATATAAAAAAAGTATTTATTTATTTATTTCCAACTAGGCCTTGCATGCCTTTTTAATTGAAAGTAGCCAACAATCCTAGAGAAACAACAGTGGTCTGAAGAAAAAGATGTAAATAGCTTCATAATCTGTCTTTGTATCAAACAAAAACAGCCTGCTTGTCAAACTCGTGTCTTTAAATAAAATACTGCAGCATAAAGCTTCAAATGAGTTTTTTTTGTTTTTAGTATTTATAAAATATTTTTTTATTAAAAAAAGAACATTTCACAAAATTAAGGAAAATTTTCTTAACTTTTGTGAAATTTCTTTCATGTTTTATGTTCTTCAACCTTGAGGAAATGTTGCAAAATTTTACCAAATGTTGGGAAATTTTCTTTAACTTTTGTAAAATTTTCTTTAATTTTGGAGAATTTTCCTTCAATTTTAGAAAATTTTTAGACTTTTTCAATTTGTTTGTTGTTTTACAGTTCTAATCTTACCATGTAAATAAAAACTTTTGTTTTCAAGAATTTTAAAGAATTTGTTTAAAAAGCAACTGAAATCCTATCCAGCACAGCATGTCTTCTAAAGGCCTGAAAATTGTTATTTTGCTTCTTCATTTTCTAGGAAATGGTAAAAAAAATTAAAAGGGTAATTTATAGCAATAATAATTATTCAAAATATACAGCAAATGCTAGATAGATGGAACTATTTTGGTATATGCAGACCCCTAGCTTGATTTAAATAGGGGCAGGGTGCTAGACTTTTTAAGGGGCACATTAATGCGCGTGCGTGAAGCACTGCATGGAGTCCAGGGGAGTCCAGAGGCCCCTTTACAAACAAGACAGTTGCTTACTATGCTATCATTCTGTGTTCTGTATTCATTTAGGAGGTTAATTCAGATTATCAGCTTAAAAAAAAAAAAAAATTCTCATGAGGGGCAAGGCGGACCCCAGGGGGCAGGGCGGACCCCAGGGGGAAGGATGGGCCCATGGAGGGGCGGGGCAGGCCGCCACTGTAAACAGCAAAGCTAGAGGTCTGATATGTATACATGCAAATGATTAAAATTCAGTCAATGTTCTCTCATGAGAGAGGGACTTATGCAAGAGTATATTGTTATTTGTTTATGTTTTCTGTGATGTGGAGCCTGGAAGGAATGTACAACACCTAGAGGAAACAAGTACATGTTCACAACAAATGAAAGCAATAATCATTATTTTAGTCATCATCAATGTTGTATGATTGGTGTGTGTTATGAAGTGATTAACTTTACAGGTAATGGAAAGAAAGGAGGATGCACATTATTGATCATGTGTTGAGCAGAGTGTAGTGGAAATGTGTTATTTTATTTCAAAGAATCAAGCAAGAAAAAAATATAAGAGTAAGTGTGTTCGTTTCTTGTCATTGTTTTGATACAAATTAACCATTGCAATAATAGGCAAAGTTGACAAAGTTACTAATGGAATGTGCATGAAAGACTTCCTATACGAGCATTTCAGCTAAACCTGGGAACTTTGATTATTTAAAATTATTAATTTGAATAAAGGGAAGTTGACACAGATACATGAAAGGGTTATGAACACAATTTGTAAATGACATCATCTTGGCATAATCTTTATTTGGAGATCGCAAACAGTTACAGTTATTTGAAGATTGCAAACAGTTACAGTTATTTGGAGATTGCAAACAGTTACAGTTATTTGGAGATTGCAAACAGTTACAGTTATTTGGAGATTGCAAATAGTAACAGTTATTTGGAGATTGCAAACAGTTACAGTTATTTGGAGATTGCAAACAGTTACAGTTATTTGGAGATTGCAAACAGTTACAGTGATTTGGAGATTGCAAACAGTAAAATTATTTGGAGATTGCAAACAATCACAATTATTTGGAGATTGCAAACAGTTACAGTTATTTGGAGATTGCAAACAGTTAAAGTTATTTGGAGATGGCAAACAGTCACAATTATTTGGAGATTGCAAACAGTTACAGTTATTTGGAGATTGCAAACAGTTACAGTGATTTGGAGATTGCAAACAGTTACAGTTATTTGGAGATTGCAAACAGTTAAAGTTATTTGGAGATTGCAAACAATTAACAGTTTTTTAAACTGATCTATATTTGTCATCTTAGGAAGATTTGAAATGATACGATACATTTTGTTTTATTCAGGAAAATTTTTCACTGAGAGTGACCAATTTAAAGAATTAATTTTTTGAAATTTAATGATGCGCTCCAGTCACCATTCAATTAAGATACAATTACTAAGTGAATTATCTGTTATACTCCCATATAGTATAACATTGTTACAAATGTTATTAAAAGCTTGATATAAATTAATTTGAAAGTAGTCTAGGTTTTGTAAAATTAAAATAATTCATATTCAAAAATATATATATTTAAAATGATTCAGCCTCATTTGAAATCCCATGATACAAACATTTATTTTTACTGTGTCAAAAAGCAATTGCTGCCATCGTCTACGAATATTAAGTAGGAAAGAATATTTGCTTTGGATCAGAGAAGAAGGTAGAAAATGGCAGAGATGTTTGTGAAAGATTATTTTGGGCAACCATTAGAAACTTATTAAATTGTTGATGGTTTTATTATTTACATACTTTTCATATGAGGATTAGCTGCGAATCATCAGGCATCAAATTAGGTCAATATTAACAAACTGCACTAATGAAATCCCTAGTATGCATCTTAATGGAGCTTCTTGTTGTCTGACATTTATGTTGAATTGATAGATAATTGCTTTCTATTGTGAATGAATATAAATAATGTCAAAGCATTGATGGTATGCTTAATAAACGGCTACCTGAAGACCTGTAAATTCACTACAAATGGGATTTGCATTCATGATGCATTACATTTCAGTGCCTTATATAGCTGTTTATTGCATTGCTTTCATTACAGTACTAATTACAATGTAATTGAAAGAAAAGAAATGAATAATCATGGGATGATAAATATTTGCTGTTTCCTGAAGTATTTTATCAGTGTTTTTGTTTGATATTATCTTTCATAATCTGTTTCAACTGATTATGTAACTACAGCTCTTCATTATAGAGATGGTATGTATACAGTGTATACCCATTTCAACTGATAGCATAGCTACAGCCCTTTGTCATAGATATGGTGTTCATATCGGTTTCAACTGATAGCATAGCTATAGCTATTTGTCATAACGATGTTATGTAAACCCGTTTCAATTGATAGCATAGCTAGAGCCCTTTGTCATAGATATGGTGTTCATATCGGTTTCAACTGATAGCATAGCTATAGCCATTTGTCATAACGATGTTGTGTATACCCGTTTCAACGTTTCAATTGATAGCATAGTTAGAGAGAACCCTTTGTCATAGAGATGTTGTGTATACCTGTTTCAACTGATAGCATAGCTATAGCCCTGTGACATAGATATGGTGTTCATACTAGTTTCAACTGATAGCATAGCTAGAGTCTTTTGTCATAGAAATGCTGTGTATACCCGTTTCAACTAATAGCATAGCTATAGCCTTCCAACTTTCAGCCTCTTAAGACTCAATGTTACGAAGTATTATTTCACTGTAAATGTTGAAAAATTTGGTGACAAAACACACCCTTGCCTGACTCCTCTTCAGATTACCTGCAACAGCTCCCTCAAAATTCTCCGCCTCTCCAACACCACTTGGAGTGCAAACCCCCACGCTCTCCTCAAAATCTCCAGGCTCGCCAATCGTGCCAAGCTCTACTATGGCAATATTGTTTACTGTGCTGCTCACAACTCTTACCTCAACCACATCAGCACCATCCAATATGAAGCCCTCCGGGCTTTGCCTGGGTGCCTACAGGACCTCCCCAATCACCAGCCTTCACAATGAAGCCAACAAACCCCCTTTCTGCTAAGCTGTAGAAAGCTTAAACTTTCCTACACTTTTAAAGCCCTCACCAACACCTAAAACCCTGTATACAACCTCATTATGTACCCCAATTTCTCCACCCTCTTTGATAGGACTAAAACCCTCCCCTCCCCCTCCCCTTCCTCCCCCCCCCAACCCCCCCTTCTTCCCCCTCCCCCATATTCTCCTTTCTTCAGCTTATCAAACCCAACCTCCACCATCTCGGCATTAACCCCGCCACTCCAGGCACCAAGTTCTCTTGGCCCACTTATCCTCCCTAGGTCACCCCCTCCTTCTATCCACCTGGGCCTCTCCACTTATCACAAAACCCAAACCCACCCCAACCTCTTCATGAACCTCCACAACAAATTAAAGACCAACTCTCAAACTACACCTCCATCTATACTGATGGTTCCAAGTAACTCTCAATTTAATAACAAACCCCACGACATCCAGCCCACCAAACCCACCATCCACAATCTCTCCCGTGTCGACAACGTCCACATTATCTGCCTTAGAATAGGTCACACCCACCTCACTCACTCATCCACCTCCTTACTGGCTCCCCCACCCCTCTGCAACCATTGCCTTTCACAGTCCACCACGTCCTCCTTGCCTGCCCCCTGTACAACCTTCCCAGAGCTTCCTCACAACTCCATAGCCAAGCTCTTCCAGAAAACCCTCCGGATAAAATTATCTCCTTCCTTCATCGTGCCTCCCTCTACAACCATATTTAGTTCTCCTCTTCCACCCTCTCTACCTACTTTTGCCCCTTTTTTGCACCCTTGGCTATTAGTCCCCGTACTTCTCTCAAATTCCTCCTATTTCATTTTCTTCCTACCTCTGGAATGATCTAACCTCTCAGGCACAATTTCGTTGTCATGGTGCTGTTAAGCTTGGTCTTGATGCTGATGCAGTCACTCTTCAAAATGTCACCGACTAAAATCGAAAGGTAAACCCCAACCCATCATTGCCAAGTTTTTGAAATTCAAGGACAAGGAACTCGTGCTGAGGGAAGCGTATCTACAAAAATGAGAGAAAAAAGGAAATCATTTCATATCAACTTCAATTAGTTCTATATCATTCATTTTCGTTTCTTATCGTATATTTATCTACATTATACCTAACTTTTATGGTCACAGATCTTTGGTGGCTATGGCCGAATTCTGTAGTAGGCTCAGCTAAGTAGTAGCATCCTCCATTGCAGAACTTAATATATCTATCAAGTATCTGAGAAAAGGAAATCATTACATATTAATCAATTAGTTCTATATCATTCATTTTCATTTCTTATCATATTGTCATCTACATTATATTTAGCATTTATTTAAATGATATTAGGCATTGACACATCACATATTCCTTTCATAAATAATTTAGCAAATAAGCGATTAATGACTAATATAATATGGGAAGTGCATAGGCGCAGTGAAGTGGTGCATCGCGTATATTAAGTGTAACTTTGATTTTGGTATATCAGGTACATTGACGTTCCTTCCTTTGTCCTAATGTAGTTGGGTTTTATGTCATAAATTCTGCAGATGTTTCCAAATAGTCATTCCTTGTTTATATGTTGTTGCTTTCATGGTAGATCGTCGGTGGTTATGGTCCAATTCTCTATTAAGCTCAGCAAAGTAGCAGCAGCTTCCATTTAAGAAGAAACATATCTACAAAATATGAGAGAGAAAAGCAAATCATTACATATGAAATTCAGATTACTTCTATATCTTTTATTTTCATTTTCATTTCTTATCATATTGTAATCTACATTAAACTGAACTCTCGTGGTAGATCTTTGGTGGGAATGGTCGAATTATGTGGTAGCTTAAGCAAAATAGTAGCAGCCTCAAAATTGCAGAAGAAATATATCTATGAAATTTCAGAGAAAAGGAAATCATTACATATCAAACTCAATTAGTTCTATATCATTCATTTTCATTTTTTCCATATATTTATCCACATTATACTTAACATTTATTTAATGCTGACAAAACCTGCCAACACACTCTTATCCTGTATAATATAGAAACAAAAGTGTATGATATAAGCGTTTACAATCTTAATGGGCCCGTGCCCATGAATTTGAATGTTGAAAGAGGGTTTGTTTTTCGTATATAGGACAACAAACCTGGAAATTCCGGGTGTTTATTATATTTTTAGATTTCAAAGGGGCGCTTTCTCAACTTAAAAGGGGGTTCGTAGGCTCAGACGAACCCCCCTCCCCTAATCTTTTTTTCACGAAAAACCTAGAATTCAAAATGGCCATCGCAAATCCATCGTTGGCCATAAAATGGCTATCCAGCCATCATTTATTGGTATCTATACCTGGTTTATGTCAAGGAACCCAATAGAAAACATGAAATATCATGGCGTACATTATATTGTGAATAGTAAAACAGATACAATCAAAATGCCCTCACAAAACAAGTTTTTGACCAAAAAACCTGCCCCAATCACCGTGATCTTACTATCTATACCAAGTCGGTAGAATACATATGAAATATTATGGTGAAAAGTTGAAAACAATTCCATATAATAGCATTTATTTGTCAGATCAAAGTATATCACAATTGAGCATGGTATACCTTCTTCAGGTAAAGCAGTCAAATAGTGTGTCATACATTATGTTAAAAATGATTACATGATCGCTGTCAGTATCTCATATGTTCAGATTTGCTTTATTCTCTGCTACACTGTCCGGAACAGAAGCACAACTGTGTACACTTGAGATTTGCGCAGACACACTTGCATCTTTTTGTACAAGACTTTTTGCATCCACATTTTAGCAGTTCCTGACAAGCTTTGGCTGCCTCTGGAAGAGTGGTCCAGCATGGAGTCCATGGGGAATCACTTCTTACTCTCTCCCAGCCCCATAAATCTGGCGATGGAACTTCAGGGTCTCCTATAAGTGACTGTCCCCAGATGTGCCCTGCCTGATAAACAGCCCTTTTCACATGCTGTTCCAGGGCATGTAACGTTGGAGGAATGTTTTCCATCTTACGGTTTTGAGTGAACAAGTGCTTCCTGGCTTCATTCACATGGTTGAGTGATGATGTTCGCTGATACAAGAGAACAACATATCTCTCTATTTGCTCCAAGTCGCTGGGGGAAACCTGGCATGGAGCATGGGATAACCGAGCAAAAATACAGCCCAAGCGGTTCTCTTTCCAATTCCATGAAAGGCAGAGACAGTATCACATCCTGATATTGCGTGCAAGAATAGTAAACCCCATGATGCGTCATTGCCTAATTCCGCTGCAATTAGGTGGCATGGGATGTAACGTAGTCTACCACCATGACCAAATGCTATCCATATTTCACAGTCCTGTAAAACGCTGGACACTGCAAGCGCAATAACCACCACATCAGTATCTGTTGCGTGTATCATCAGCTTGGTAAATCTATGATGGAACGCATGGGAAGCATGAAAAAGAAGCCGTGTGTCCGCTTCTTCGTGAGTGCAGGACAAGCTTGAAAGGTCAGTCATGGGAGATGATACAACATTCTGGCCATGTGTGGAGATCACTTGCTTCTCTGGGGGAGGTTGAAACTCTTGTATTGCATTGGCTAGAAGTCGGAACAGGCTGTCTTTGTTTGCATTACAGCAAAGGAAGTTCTTCCAGTTAACAGGAATATTGGTGTTGTTGTCCACCCGGAGATGATCACCAGATCCACGGCTCTGTCGTGTTTGTGTCTTTAGGCTGTCCTCCCTGTAGACATCCCAGACAACATCTACACGAACAATGTCTTGTAACATGTGTTATATGTAAGGCAAGAACACCAGTTGTGAATAGTACTGGAATGTTTTGACAGAAAGTTTGGACTTCTTTGGATCAAGCATGTGCACAAGGGCAGCACCGTCAACAATTTTGACGTCAACTTTTGGAACAGATTCTGGTTGTGGTACCATTGTCTCCAGGCATCCCATCAAGTCAGATTTGCATGTTTGATGCATAATACCATTTGATGCCAATGATGGAGGCCAGGCATGATTTTCATGGCTGAAGAAGGCATCCATATCGCTTTCTCTAGCTTGACACAATATATACATCCGTGAAAAGAGACCAACATCACTATGCAGGTTGGAAATCTTGGAAGCGGACTTCGCAGGTTTCTTTCGTGAACTAGAATTTAACAAAGGCAGATTGTTCTTATGTATAGTGTCTTTGAATGCAGTGATTGTGCCATTGATACGCTCGGCAACAAATTTCTTGTACTGTGTTTTGCCTATGTCTTCTGCGGACCTTATAGCATTTACCACACTATCATACATTATCACTTTGGTGTCAAGTGCGTAGAGGTCTGTGCTTGTATCAGCAAAGGGGTTGCCAAGTTCATCCATTACATCAGTGACACTCTTGACGTGAGATAAGAAAGTCTTCTGTACACTTGGTATTTGTTCATGGTGGCGTTCTGTGTCCTTCTTTCCCCTAGCATGTTTGTCATCATACTCCATTAGAAGTCTAGCTGTTTCTGGACCTGCCACCATCCACCTTGCTAGTGCTGCTTCATTTTCAGTGATACCTATTATGCCTCCATCTCCCTTCACCATTGCATTCAGCTGTTCATGAACTTGATCATGGGCTAGTGCTGAGAATTTGTGCATAGTTTTCTGTGTCACAAAGTTGCCTTTGGAACTCTGCATGTGTGGTAGGGCAGTTAATCTCAAGGGATTGTAGATCTCTCACATGAACGGTCATCCAGCAAGCATAGTGGTAGTGGTCAAGAGCGAACATCCATGGAATAATCTTTTCAAGTGACTGCACGTAGGCAACATATCTTTGCTCACGCTGTGATATAAGGAACTGTAGGAAGAGAAGTTCCAACTGCCAGACTTTGTACCAGTAATCGAACTGAGGATGCTTTGAAGCCATCTGTTTACACCACTCATCATAGTGTATTTGTTCATCATCTGATGTGTTGATTTGATACTCAGCATATGACCTGTGAAGGAGAATGCACAGAGTCGCTGCGGTTACTTGATGTGCCCACTGACCTCTGGATGTGTGTGAACCTTTCTGCAGACCAGCTGCACGTCTCTCAGTTGTAACATTGGCCGAAGTCATAACATAGGTCCAACCACTACCATCAAGCCAGTCGCCAATTACTTTCAACATGGCCATTTCTATATGGAGACCCCCCATCCGTACAACGTAATGTCTTTCACCATACTCTTCTGGCCATTTCCACTGAATTCGTTTTGCAATTGCATATAATGGCTGATCGACAGTGAGCAGTGGTATCTGGCCTGGGTTGACACGAACCGTGATCTGTTTGATGATATTCATCCCATGCTTGACCATAGCGGGTGAATGTGCTTGATCTCGAAATAATGGTAAGAGAGAGATAATTGCAGATGTCTTAGGTAGAGACACCTGTAAGCTGGCAAAGTAGGCTGACCATGATATGTCCGTCTTCACCTGATCAATTTGATTTTCATTAGCCAACATTCCATTGCATGGTTTTTATAGAAACCAAAACAGGACATGAAAACGTGTTAAGGAGCTCATGAATTTAAGGTTGCCGTGGTTACCATTAATAATTATCATTTATCATGATCATTTTATGTCCTCATGAGGTAAATAATTCTCATGTTCTCATGCAAAATTGTTTGTCCTGATTCTCATGATTGTTTTTCATGCTCTAAAGAACTTTTCTTTTCTCATGAAATTCTCATTCAAGTTTGTGGCGGCCATTTTGAATTGAATTTTCAATTTTTTGGCAAGAAGATGGATCTTATGATGTTTCGCATGGGTTTTATTGGATTTCTTGACCTCAAGAACATAGGTATAGACACCAAGATTATGGCAATCGGGGCACTAACAGCTGATTTATGGGCAAAAACGTGTTTGTGGTGGCCATTTTGAATTTTGAATTTTTTGGCAGGAAGGGTTGGAGTGACATCGTGGTTCCCGCAATTTTTGAAATCAGCATACTCAAAAACCCCTTTGTGCAAATTTTCACGCTTCTATCCAGAAGTGCACACCTCAGTCACATATCCGCCCCACAAATGTAAACGAGAAGACCTTGGAACATTCGTTTGGGGAGTGCGACATAATCAGATAATTTCGAAGTTTATTTTAGACGTGGATTTTACAGTCTACTGGTCTAAGGCACTCAGTTTATTTTTGTATATAAAGATTTCTTTTTTGGTTTTAAGTTCTACCTGAATCGCCCTTATAATTTCCTCATTTCCCACATGAAATAATATCTTTACAAAAAAAGAGAGCAGGCGCTATCCCAAATGTAAAAGTTTTCCTATGCAAATTGATATATTACGAGTCGATTCATTCATAAGCAACAAACAAAATGTGCTTTCAAATCTTATCCTTTTAGTTAGCTTGCTAGTGGCGCATCATTTTGTCAAGTTTTAATTCT
>JAIGNY010001584.1:0-40585 GCA_020152595.1 Chiridota heheva | reverse complement strand
AAATGAAGACATTGCTAAGTTTTAGAGTAGCGAACATTGCAAGGTTACTGCTGATCTTTGTGGTAGTGATCATTACCCTCTTATACACTTCAAACTGACCACACCCCCGATTGGAACCTCGAGAAACCCGACTGGCCCCTTTTCGAAACCCTCTGCGACTCGCACCTCCCCCCATCTCGTCGAAAGTAGGGATCCCATGTCAAACTTGAGTAACATTCTTATCAACATCGCCAACTGCTCTATTCCCAAAACCTCCTAACGACCCCTTTCTCCCTCCTGAACCCCAACCCCTGGTTCTCTGATGACTGCAAAACCGCCATCAAGAACAGGAAAAGGGCCCTCAGGAACTTCAAAACTAACCCGACTACTCAAACTCTTTCGCATCAGCCGTGCTAAGGCCAGGCGCACTATCAAGGACAGTAAAACCAACACTTGGAACACATTCATCTCTTCTCTTACCACCAACACCCCCATTAAGAAGATTTGGAAAATGGTTAACAGCTTCCACGGCAGGGTGGGCAAGTCTCCCATGAAATGGTAACCTCACCGCAAAAAACGGACACCGTTAACCACCTCGCCGCCTCTTCCAGCAACATCTCAGCCAAGTACCCCAATGCTTTCAAAACCAAAAATCGCGATGAAGCCCGGAGTATCATTCTTCCTCCGGCAACACCGAGAGCTACAACACTCATCTCACTCTTTCTGAATTAAACCAAGCCATCTACGACACTGGCTGCACCACCAAGGGCCCATTTAACATCCCCAACCAGTTCCTGAAACACCTCCCCAACAAGGCAACCACTACCCTACTCACCATCCTTAACCATATTTGGTCCTCATACTCCTTTCCCCCTATCGGAAGGACAACTATCTTCACCCCAGTCCCCAAACCGGTAAGGACAGTACCGACCCATCCAGCTTCCACCCATCGCCCTAACCTGCTGTCTCTGTAAAATTATGGAAAGGATCATTAACCACAGACTAAACTGGTTCCTTGAGACCAACAGAATCCTCTCCCCTCACCAAAGTGGCTTCCGGAAACATCGCAATACCCTAGACCAGTTAATTACGCTCGACATCGCTATCCGGGAATCCTTTGCAAAAAAGGAACACCTCGTTGCTATCATTTTCGACCTCGAGAAAGCTTTCGACACTACTTGGAAATACGGCATTATCCGCAAACTTTACACCATTGGCATCAGAGGCCACCTCCCCATCTTTATCTCAAAACTTCTTCTCAGCCAGTCAATTTCAAGTTCGTATTGGTCACACCCTCTTCATCCCCTACCCCCAAGAAGATGGTGTCCCCCAGGGCATCATCATTTCTTCCACTCTCTTCAACCTGAGCATTAACGACATCACGGACAACCTTGGCCCCAATATCAAACGTGGACGACTTCACCATCTTCTACTCTTCCCCTAGCTTTCATCTTGTCGAAAATAGACTCCAACTCGGCCTCAATCGGCTGCAAGACTGGTGCAGCAATAACGGTTTTAAATTCTCCAAAGACAAGACAGTATGCATGTACTTCTGTCATTTCAACAACCTCCAACCTGAACCTCGTGCTCAATGGCAATCGCATCCCTAAAGTTAATCACACTAAGTTCCTGGATTTAACTCTAGACCCCAAGCTCTCCTACTAGCAACACATCACCAACCTAAAACAGAAATGCAACAGCTCCCTCAAATTTCTCCGCCTCTCCAACACCACTTGGGGTGGGAACCGCCATGATTTCCTCAAAATCTTCAAGCTTATCATTTGTGCCAAGCTTGACTACGGCAATATTGTCTACTGTGTCGCTCACAACTCTTACCTCAACCAAGGAGTTGGCATTCTAATGCCAGCCCCTGCCTCAACACCATCCAAAATGAAGCCCTCGAACTTTGTCTGGGTGCCTACAGGAGCTCTCCAATCACCAGCCTTCATGTTGAAACCAAGGAACCCCCTTTCTGCTAAGGTGTAGAAGGCTTAGCCTCTTCTGTGCTTTTAGAGTCCTCACTAACATCCATAACCCTGTTTACAACCTCATTAGGTACCCCAAATTCTCCACCCTCTTTGATAAGATTAAAACCCTATCCCCTCCCTTTAGCTTACGCATCAAATCAGACCTTCATCTCAGCATCAACGCCACCACTCTTGGCACCTTTTCCTGGCCCACTTTTCCTCCCTGGGCCACCTATTTCCCTTCTTTTCACCTGGGCCTCTCCACTCATCACAAAACCCAAACCCACCCTAACCTCTTCATCAACCTCGACAACGAAATCAAAGACCAACTCTCAAACTACACCTCCATCTATACTGATGGCTCTAAGGAAGTCGACAAGAAAGCTGCTGCTGCCGTCATCCAAGACATCACCCTCAGTAGCAGGCTTCCCGACTACTCGTCCATTTTTTCAGCCAAAGTCATATTCCTCGCTCTCAACTTTATTGAGTCTCTCTGCTCAGCCACTTTGCCATCTTCTCCAACTCCAAGGGCGTCCTTCTTTTCTCAATCTTAATGGGATAAATCCACATCCCACCTTCTCCTCCGTAAACTCCTTTCGCCCACCCTCTGCAGGAAAAGTATTCTTTTCTTCTGGAAACTCAGACATGTTGGCATTCCTGGCAATGACAGGGCTGGTGCAGCCGCTCAGCTTGCCCTCAATCTCCAATTTCCCAAAACCTTTTCTGACATCAAACCGCTTATCGCTTCCCTTGTTCGTGACCGCTGGCAAACCTCATGGGACTCCCAAATTGATAACAAACTCCACGTCATCCAGCAAACTATTCCGATCAAACCCACCATACGCAACCTTTCTCGTGTCAACAACGTTCATATTACCCGTCTTAGAATAGGTCACACCCACCTCACTCACTACCACTTTCTTATTGGCTCCCCCCAACTCCTCTGCAACAATTACCATTGCACCCTCACAGTCCATCACGTTCTCCTTGCTTGCCCCTTTACAACCTTCGCAGAGCTTCCCTCGCTCCCCACAACTCAATTACCGAGTTCTTTAAAAAAAAACTCGAATAAAATTATCCCCTTTTTATCACGCTTCCCTCTATAAACATATTTAGTCCTCTCTCCCACGCCTCCCCCTCCTTCCTCTCTGTACTCTTTTTTTTCCACCCATGCACCTCTCGAGATCCCAGCTTTCTGACTTTTAGTTCTCGTGTTTCTCTCAATCTCCCCCTATTTTCTTTCCTTTCTACTTCTAGAATGATCTAACCTCTCAAGCACAATTTGATCCCCGTTATGGTGCCGTTAAGCCCTCAAACAAATAAACATAAAGTTGCTACAGTATATGACCTGGCCAGACTTTTTTTTTATTTAGTATGCTTAGTCAGGGAGTGTGACAGGATGTGATTGCATATGGACATAAGGAGATGTGCCATGTAGGACATGGATGGGGGCCATGAGGGACATATGATATAATATTTACCATGTTGTATACACCAAGGGCTACATGTATATCAGGCATAATTATTTTACTCCACCTTTTTTTTCTTATTCAACAACTCATTTGCATATAAGTTATTATATGAACTGACACTTCTATACATAGTATGCTCAATCAGGGACTGTGATAGCTAGGATACAACTTCTTATGGAGCCTATGGGACATCATGTGAGGCATAGGGTGGGATGCCATGTGGGATATGGGGTGGGATGCCATGTGAGACATGGGGTGGGATGCCATGTGAAACAGGGTGGACTGCCATGTAGGATATGTGGTGGAATGCCATGCAGGACATAGGGTGGAATGCCATGGGATGGAATGTCATGTGGGACATGGGATGATATGGGATGGAATGTGAGACGGGTGGGATGGCATGTGGGACATGGGGTGGTATGCCATGTGGAACAGGGTAGAATGCCATGTGGGACATAGTGGGATGCCATGAGTAACACAGAGTGTGACATAGGTTGGATTGCCATGTGTGACATAAGGTAGGATGCATGACATAAGGTAGGATGCCATGTGTGACATAGGGTTGGAGGCTATGTGGGACATAGGGTAGGAGGTCATGGGGACATGGGATGTGATGCCATGTGGGACATAAAGTAGGATGTCATTGGGACATTGGGAGGGATACCATGTGGAACATATGGTGGGATGCCATGTGGAACATCAGGTGGGAAGCCACTGATGCGGGACACAGGGAGGGATGCCATGTGGGACATAGGAAGGGATGTCATATGGTACATATGGTTGGATTAATGTGGGACATATAGGATAAGATCCATGTGGGTCATAGCGTGGGATGTCATGTGTGACATATGGTGGAATGCCTATGGGACATATGGTGGAATGCTATGTGGGACATGGTGGAATGCCATGTGGGAGATATGGTGGAATGCCATGTGGGACAAGGCATGGGATGTCGTGTGGGACATGAGGTGAGATGTCATTTGGGACATGGGATGTGATCCATGTGGGACATAGGGTGGAATGCCATGTGGGTCATAGGATGGGATGCCCTGTGGGACATATGATGGAATGCCACGTGGGACATGGGATGTCATGTGGGACATGGGTTGGGATGCCACATGGGACATCATGTGGGACATGGGGTGGGAAGCCATGTGGGAGATATGGTGGAATGCCATGTGAGACATGGGATGGGATGTCATGTGGGATGCCATGTGGGACATGGGGTGGGATGCCTAGTGGGACATGGGGTGGGATGCCATGTGGGACATGGGGTGGGATGCCATGTGGGACATGGGGTGGGATGCCATGGGGTGGGATGCCATGTGGTACATGGGATGCTATGTGGTACATATGATGCCATGTGGGACTTAGTGTGAATGCCATTTTTATAATTGGCTGGGTCATATGATATGGGTCAATTTGCATGGGCATGCAAACCATGATGGTATTTGCTGTTCTTAGTGTTTTTATAATTCTTTTGCTATGGGCATGAATGCTTCTTTTGTGAATGTAGCACATGAACATTTTCTGTACATATGCCTACTGACTGCTGGGAAATTACTCAATGAATTGTGATATTGTATCATGTGTTAGTTGTACATGTATTTCTGTTTTACTTTGCGCTTATCATAAATAGATAATTGATTTTTCAATTTTTTCTTTTGCAGATAAATGTACAGTAGTACCTGATACTGCTTTGGAAATGACAAAACATTGTTAATTTATCTCATTGTTAAAAAGACTTTAAGGCTTAACTATACATCATCTTCAATAGAAAATGAAGCTTCCCTACATTCTGGAAATTTGGTTTGTTTTGCTGTAATTGGCTGAGTTAAAATTTTTCTTCCTTTAGTCTTTATTCTGCTGCAATCAAAAATCACCTTTACATCAAAAAGATTATTCACCTTGTGAATGTCAACATGATTTACACATTTATCAGTGTCATTAAAAGCAAGAGATGATGGAAGCATTGATAGATAAAATAGAAAACAGTACTTGAATTTTTATAATTGTGAATATTTCACTAAACTCACAATGTAAAGTATTAGAACTCAAGATAGGCAGGTCAGTTTTTTTGTCTTTCCTGACCCTGAAAATTGTGTAAACGAATGTAAAATAGTGTTTGAGATATAGCAATGGTTTTGGTTTTACTGTATGGTTTTAAGGATCGAGCAACGCATTAATGGAAGTGAAATTATGACCTGACTCAGAAGTGGAATAAAACAGGTTCAACCAAGAAGGCTGCCACTGCTGGACCCTAAAAATAGGTAAAGGGCTGTTACTTCTTAATATTTGTGATAGAACAATGAATTTTGGTTCTGCTTCATTATGTTTACGGGTCAAGCAACTCATTACTGTAGAGAAAATTGTGATACCTGTAAGTGGATTAAAACTGGGTCACATCCAAGATGGCCGCTGACCCTGAAAATCAGGTAAATGACTAACTTCCTTAGGGAGCATAGTCAACTCCAGATATGAAGGATTTGCATTCTTTATAAAGCCACGCCATGTCGCAAGAACAAAAAGAAATACTTTTTCCGCGAATCACGCACGGGTTAATACACCCAAATGCACCCAGGCAGACAGCTCATTAACTTCCATCCATTGTGTGCTGAATACAATAGCCCTATTCACTGCAACATCATGGAGAATTCACAATGTTACATGTAAATGAGGGAATTCTGAAGTTTAATAATGTTCTTATCACATACAATGTTTTTGGATATAACTGTTAAAATGTAACGGATTAAAAACTGACACGATTGCATTAGAATTCAATGAAATGGTGGTTGAAATACCCAAATTCTTTCCCAAATATCGAGTTCATTTACATTTTGAGACTAGTAGAATTTCTGGTCAACTGAACATGTTTTAGTCCTTCGTGGTTGTTGTAAATAAAGCAGAGCGAAAAATCTATTCTACTTATTGAAGGACTTCGGCTTTAGGCCTACACCCATGCATCTTGTTGTTCTGAAATAAATTCCTAAAAATCCTGTTTGTACTTTTTTATATATTATCTTAATGTATTGACTTCATTATGCTGGTTGTTGCCTTTTTCATACTAATTTCGTTTCAGATTTTTTGTTTGCTACACACATACCATTTAGCATCATGGAAAATTCCAAGAAGGGAAATATCTCCATTTTAAGGCTTATCACAAATTTGTGTTTATTATTGAAATTAAAACAGAACTTCCAACAAAAAAATTACTACTTGAAAAATGGGAGACCATGGCCTCTGCTGTCGACGCGAGGCGCAACCTGAAACAAAATGCAAATCAAATAAATAAAAAAGAAAAGCAAAGGATCAGCGAAATAAAAGTATAAACAAGATCAACTTACTAAGATTTCATGTTTTTCCTAAAATATATATCTATTCCAAAAACTCAGGTAAAATTAACCCTACTCTACCATGTGGCTATATTATCGCTTGTTTTCAAACCACCTTTTCTAAATATGAAATCGACTTTACCAAAGTTCTATAGAGTAATCTGGTATCATTTTAAAGTACTGATATTTCTTTCACAAAATATTAACTTTTTATGGTCATATTACATAATTTTTCAAAATTTTCTTGAAAAACGGTAAAACTAAAAAATTTTAAAATTTATATATATTTTTGGATCATAATACTTTAAGATCACATTTTTGCTTCAAAATCAAACACGCAAATCTTAAGACATGAAATTATTGATTTTTGGTCTAATCTGATAATCCCTACCTGCAATCTTTTGTTTTGAAGAAATTTTTCAAAATTTCTATGAATGTCTGCCATTTGACCAGTTTTTTCTAAAAATTGTGTACCAAAACCGTATATAGCACATGCTTTTGAACCATTGCAAAAGTGCTTGCAAGTTTTTTTCTGATTTGATAAATAAATACAGGCATACCCTTCTATTTGGACCCTTTCCTATATTGCAATTCACTACATCATTTTCATTATCTTGTGGTAGTGTATATGAACACAGGCACACATTAAGCACTAGGTTTAAGTCCCACCGTGACTACACTGTTATAATTTTTTTCTGCTGCAGTTTTCAGGGTTATTTGACTAAAATAATTTTTGTGTTTTTCTATCTTTCCTTTTCTTTCTAAAAGTTCTAGATTACATTAGGATCATTGAAAGGAAATTCTCAAAATATCAAAATATGTAACACATGCAAGTTTCAATACTGACAAGTAGTTATACTTAGCAAAGATTGGCCATTTGTTGACCAAATTTAGCTAAAAAGTGCTTAGTTTGCATATATTCGAATATTTCCAATTTGGCTTTCATTAATTAAAGATAACTTTATTCCAACCAGACTTGTAATAAAAAAGAAAATGAAAGGAATGTTGTCAAAATGCATATGAAAAAAAAAAGTTACTTAAAAATTGGGCTCCATTTTTCAAAGCCCTTGTAGAGTAAGGGCATTCTGAAATCTCTCCTCCAAATATTAGGAAAGTTAATAACGAATAAGAAAGGAAAATACTTGGTTTTATTCTTAAACAAATAAAGTGAAACAGGAAAAAAAACAGCCCTAAATGATAAATTAACAAATGAAGTTTTTTGTTAAAATCTTTTGCCCGTGGTTCAAAATACATGTGACATCCATTGTTAAAAAGTATGCATCAAATCCCGAATATTCATCAAATTCTATTTCCAGAACTACAGAACTAAAACACCTATGCAGATGCTACTGAATCGAAATAGTGTGTATCCTAAATTTTAGACCATGAATTTGTTATCACTTTCTATGATCATGTGAAAATATCCTTTTGAAGATGCTGAATCAAAATCACTAAACATTTGAATTTCCACTACCAACACATGGCAAAACTATATGGCAAACTTTAGCAATCATAAATAATGCCTCAACCCCTTCCCAGGCACTCCTGAACAGTTTTGTTGACAAATTAAGGCGATCCATGTGGGACATGGGATGCTATGTGGAACTTATGTGAGATGTCACTTTTTAATTGGCCAGGTCATATGATATTGGGTGTCAATTGCATGGGCATGCTAACCATGATGGTATTTCTACTGCTCTAGTTTATTTTACCCATGGTTCTGTAAGAAGATTTTGAAATTTAACTCAAATAAACGCGCCCACTTTTCGAAAATGTAATGCCCCAATTATTTTGATTCTCTTTCATACCGAAACCACTTCATCTGATTTTCTTAAGAGTCCAGAAAAATGTATTGTTTTAAAATCTTTTTCTAGTGCATGAATTCATTGTTTAGACATTCGTTTGGGAATCCAAAGAATGTTTTTAACTATATACAGTATGTCTTCACAGATCTCCTCCTAAAACATCCTCTACCCCTCAATGTCTGCCCCTCCACTGTTACAATAAGTCCCAAATTTTATCACTTTCTAAAACAGTAACAAAACCATACAGCAAATTTGACCAAAATCCAATCATCAGTTATTGAGATATGATGATATACACACGGACAAACAACAATTTCCATACAAATTAGTTGGACGGAGGTAATAACATTTTTCCAACGAAATGCAATGCAAAATTTACTTCCAAGTTATACCTTACCTTCCATGCTATAATATGCAATCTGGTCACACGACCTGATTCTAACGCACTTAACCTAACCTAAAAACGCAGTAACCAGCCAAGCCCTGACCTCCATAATACCTCTGTACTGCTTAATTTTTCAGCTGTTCCACTAACATCGCTGAAAACTGGTCACTTTTATTTTATTTTAATTAACCTTTCTAACTCTTTTCTCTTCGGCAGCTTCTACCTGAAGGGTTTTTACGCTGCCTGCTCTCATCTGGCTTGCCTTTTCAAGTCTTCCGAGAGAAGGGTGAGATAGCCATGGGTCCGAGATTTCTTCTCGGCTTTGACCCACACGACTTTACCCTGGTAGCCTACACTTAGGATAGCGGGTTTTTGTCTCCATTCGCATAGCGAAAGGGCTAGTTCGAGCCGCCCTACTCGTGGTGGGTGTTTTAGGTCCTAGAGCACAGGTTGTGCCTGTCTAGGGACCTCTCGCCCTGGGAATTAGTCTCTTCCCTTAGCCCCACTCCGCTCGAGGTGACCTAGCGTTATACTATGTATAGTGTTTAGCACGCTAGGGATATCTCAGTACACCTTCTCGTATGCATTAAGCCAATTTCTTTTTCGATTTTTGGCGCATGCGACAATGGGGTCAGTCACCACTTGGTAAATGGGTCGCCTGTAACAACTCTAGGAGCTACAGTTGTTACTAGCGAGCCATTTTCGCTCACGTTAACAGCATATGAATATTTTTATTTTTCACACAGTTTTGAGATAAAATATTTAATTTTCAGGATTGAAATTGGGGTGTCGGAGAGACTGCGGGGGTGTGGTCTTCCCGACGCACCTAATTACAGGGAAAATAATCTTTCCTTTTTTATCTTTACAGACCTCAAGTACACAGTGGTTGGTGTTTCCCACGCTACCCCCGGCGCTAGTAAAGTCATTACGTTGGATGCTTCGGTTTCTAAAGTTTTTCAGATAGAAAATTTTTTGGTTTTAAATTTTTTTTCTGTTAAAGCAAGTGTTGTTGTTCTGTTTAGAATGCTATGCCTCGTTCTCTTTAACGTGTCCGTAAGATCAGTTACTTTTGCCGTGTTTAGGTTTGTACGCTTGACTTTTTCTTAAGAAATTTATTTTTCAGTAAAAATTTTTCTGTTTAAGAGAGTTTCCATGTTCTGTTTAGACTGCTAGGCCTCGTCTCTTTAGCGTGTCCGTAAGATCATACTTACTTTGCCGTGATTTGTGTATGTACGCGATGGATATATGTTCTTCTCTTTCAGATATAAAAGAGATTCACTGAGAAGGTTACGCCTTTTAGAGGCGCTATTTCAGAGCGTAACGTAAGAGAGAGAGAGAGAGAGAGAGAGATAACCCTTAGGGCGTAACTAACGCCGCTCTGGTTGTTGTAAACACAGTTCCAACGGTTCCATTGGGACAGTCCTCCTCCGATTCCACAACCCTTGTAACGCCGTGAACGCTGGTTGTTGTGAGTCCGGGACGGTTCCATACGGTTCCGAGTCCATACGGTTCCGCACCCGCTTGTTACGCCAACGGTTCCATTGGGACGGTTCCGAGTCCATACGTTCCGCTGCCCGCTGTTACGGGCTAACGGTTCCATTGGACGGTTCCGCTGCCCGTTGTTACGTCGGTTCCATTGGACGGTTCCATACGGTTCCGCTGCCTGTTACGGGGCGGACGGGTTCCATTGGACGGTTCCATACGGGTTCCGCTGCCCAAGCGCCGGGCGGACGGTTCCATTGGACGGTTCCATACGGCCCGCTGTCTGTTACGGGCGCGACGGTTCCATTGGACGGTTACGGGCGCCCGTTACGGGCGATTGGCGGTTCCGCTCCATCTCGACGGTTCCGCAGCCCTATGTTACGGGCATTGTGCCGTTTCTGGATCCATACGGTCTGGGCGTCTGGCGAGTTACGGTTCCGTGATCCAAACGGGTTCCGCCCTGTTACGGGCGGACGGTTCCATTGGATTGGACGGTTCCATACGGTTCCACGCCTGTTACGGGCGACGGTTCCATTGGACGGTTCTCCATACGGTTCCGCTGCCCCAAGCCACGGGCGGACGGTTCCATACGGCTTCCGCTGGACCATCCCTGACGGTTCCGCAGCCCTATGCGGCATTGTGCGGTTCGGGACGGATCCATACGGTTCCGATCCATACGGTTCCGCTGCCCTGTTACGGGCAGACGGTTCCGCGATCCATACGTTCCGCCGCCTGCTGTTACGGGCGACGGTTCCGCATTGACGGGCAGACGGTTCCATTGGGACGGTTCCATACGGTTCCGCGTCCGTTACGGGCGGACGGTTCCATTGACGGTTCCGCGCCCGTCTGCTGGCACGGGTCCGTGATTTAACGGGTTCACGACATCGACGAATCCGTTATACGCCTACTAGCTACGTGGTCAGGTGACAGGTGACATTCTGACAAGAAGTATAGCATTGACAGTTATTTTTCTTCTTGGTCCTGTAGCCATTAGCTACGCAGTTCCACGGCTCGGGTGAACGCAATTAAGACTGTCTACGCGGAACGCTACAAGTTCCGATTTATTTTCACCAGTATCATGGACATGAAGGACAGGTCCCCGAAAGTGTCGATGTTTTTACACACCCAGGATGTCTCGTGATGCGTAGCGTGCAAACGCTTTAAATTACGCCCGTGACATCCATCTCACGCGGTTACGCGGCAGATTATGCTGCGAGTCAAATCCCTGTACTTTTTGCAGCGATTGGGATCTAGTGCGTGGTCGGAGCACAGACTCCACCGCTGATCGTACTTTCAAAGAGCGGGCGGAGAAAGTGGAGAAGCGACGGCCCGATAGGCCCTCTTCGCTCCCCACCGCCACCCAGGTCCAAAGCCAGGAGGCGGGGGCCGCCGCCCACTTCCTAGCGAGCGCTTGAAAGACGTGACACCGCACGGTTCATCCGGAAGTATAGCATTGAGACAGCTATTTTTCTTTCTGGTCCTGTAGCCAACGGCCACGGCAGTTATACGGTTCCACGCCCATGTTTACGGTCCGTGACGTCTGTCCGTTTTTACGGGTCCGACGGTTCCATTGGACGGTTCCGCGTCCGTGTTTACGGGTCCGCACGGTTCCATACGATTCCACGGTCCGCTGCACGGTCCTTTCGCTCCATTGACGGCCCAGTGAGCGAACTTATCTTTAATGGGATAACGCATACTGCACGTTCACTCCGTTATACGCCCACTAGCTACTACGCCACGGGTCCGGTGACAGATGACTTTCTTTTACAAGAAGCATAGCATCACGACAGCTATTTTCTTCTGGTCCCGTAGCCATTAGCTACGCAGTTCCACGACTGGGCGAACGCAATTAAGATTGTCTGCGCTGAACATTACCGCCCGCAATTATTTTCACCAGTATCATGGACATGGAGGACAGGTCCTCGGCGCCGATGCTCTACACACCCTTGATGACCCGCATAGCGTGATAACGCTTGCTTTACGCCCGTCACATCCATCTCACGCCACGCATGCAGATTATGCTGCGAGTCCATTCGTGGTACTCTTTGCAGCAATTGTTCCAGCGCGTGGTCGAGCACAGACTCCACCGCCACCGGTATTTTTCAAGGTGCGACCGAGAGCGCAGGGCCCGTGTTCGGAGGCGCACGGGCCCGAGTTTTGTAACGGATATCGTACACCATACGATTTACCCGATATGCACCCGCTTAGCTACGAGCTATGTGGCCAGGTGACAAGTGATAATCTTCACAAGTAGTATAGCGCCGGAGAGCTATTCTATTCATGGTTCCGTGGGCCATTAGCTACGCAGTTCCACGATCATGTGAACACCATTTATACGATTATCCGCTGAACGTTACATTTCCGCAATTACTTTCGCCAGTATCGTGAGGCACGAGGACATTGGCCTCCGCGGCGCGGTACGCTACGCACCTCAGAGGTCCCGCTTGCATAGCGTGCAAACGCTTCTAGACCGCACGGGCCTGTACGACTGAGTTTTTGCAACGGGATAACGCATACACTGTACGATGAACCCCGGTTGAGTTCGCTAGCTAGGAAGCTGCTTGGTCATAGCTACGCTGTCCCACGGCCGTGAACTGCCTCTGTAGGATTTTCCGCGTTGAACGCCACAGTTCCGCTGTTTTGCGCCTCTATCATCGACACGACGGGCAGGTCCCTAGTGTCGGTGGTCGCGTACGCGCCTTGACTGTCCTGCGATGCGTCGCATGTAAACGCTTCTTAGGTTGCGCTTTGGTGTTATCGACTTGTTCAAACCCGTGTACACCGCTGTGGTCCTCGGTTCCGCGATGGGACCGTCGGCCAACAAGAGGCGACGCCCTCGGGTCTTACGTGAGTTAGTCCCCTTTATTACGGCTAGTTGTAGAGCCATTGGATTCCTTGCACGGGTCCATTAGGTCCGTGACGGCTCCGTAATCAGTTCCATACGGCCCCCACGGCTTGTTTTACGGCCCCGCACGGGTCCGTAACACAACTTGGCGGCTCCATCCGGGAGCATGGGATGACGCTTTGGGTCTGTAGTGCTGCTTAGTTCTACAGCAAGGTAACGCATAAACGACGCCACACCCGTTAGTTTCGAGATCCCCACGTCCGTGTGAGCTGACTTGGTGAGATTTTCGCATTGAACGCCACGGTTCCGCATAGTTTTTCACCAGTTCATGGACACGAGGACGAGTCCCGTTTGTCGGTACGCCACGCCCCCAGGATGCGCCACGTGTTAGCGCTTGCTCGGGTTTCGAGGCCTAGCGCTCGGGTGATAAGATTCCTTCTTTACGGGAGGCATACCATCACGAGCTATTCCCTCCGTGTTACGTAGTTCCACGACCGCTCAAACTACTCCGAATGTGATTCTTGGCGCGAACGACCTTCGCCCCATTCTACAGATATTAACGCTGGGTTTTACGCAAGGTACGATAAATCCGGTATCGGAACTTCGGGATATTATGACCGTTAGCCGCGTGGTGCAGTGTTCCGCGGTCGCTTTTTCTTGCTGGGACGCTTTTTAGCGTTCGACGGCAGTCCCCACGCCAGAGCCGCCGGCCGCGGCTCCGTGAGTGATTTTATACAAACGGAGTTAACGGCCTATACCAGCGGCGCGGCTGTGTGGTAGAGGACCAGTAGCCATGAACTACTGTGTTCCGCGGCCGCTTTCTCTTCCCGACACGTGCGAGTACGACGGTAGTCCCCTCTTCCCACGCAGCTACCGGTTTCAGAGTCCGTGATAGAGCAAACTCAGTTTACGACTCGATAGCTTATGGCACGTGAACTCCTCCGTATTTCTTACGGCCTCAATTTATATATATTTTACCTATTCTCAACGGAACGCGCACTGTGTACTTCTTCCCTACGCGCCGCCACTTACTCGGTGGCCCCGTGGTAAATAGAGGTATAATGAGATAACTACTCACGCTTACAGGTGTAGTAAATGCGTTCACGCTTATCGTGGTCCTAGACGGTCCTTTGGTACTGATAGCTACTTCGCTCGGGACACGTACCAGTACCAGTTGTCCCCTCGCGTAGCCACGAGCTTTTTGCTCCGTGGTGCACAGCGACATCGTTGGCGGTGGACTCGTGGTTTTACTTGTCATGCTGACGCCTTTGTAGACCCATAACGGATCTATTATACTTAACGGGTTGCGTGACTTTGTACGGCGTAAGTCCCCAGTAGCCACGCCGCTTTTCCGCTCCGTGGTGCAGGGTGTTTAACGGTCCGTGTAGTATACACAGGACGCCACCTCTTTCGTGATTTCTACCCCAGTGTTGGGGTTTATGACTCATACGGTTGACGAGTACGTTACCCCTACTTGTCAATATTACCTCCATGAAGGATATTTTTCTTGACCATAGGTGGCCTTCTGGTAGACACCCCACGCTTGGGGTAGCTATTACCAACAACGCACGTATGGTTCCTTCCATACTTTAACACCTTACAGCTGCTTCCTTGCGGTTTTACGGCCTGTTACTTAACTGCCCGTACAGACATACGGTATTCGCTTTTCTCCGCTACCAGAAAGGGGCTCCGCGTTTCAAGGTTGTTACTATACGTGAGTAATGTTAACACTTTCTCCAGTCAACTTCTTAGACAAGTTTCGCTGTTGATAGGCGTGGCCTGGAGCTACGCCGTCCCGCAACTGCTACAGTTTTCGGACCTCGCTTGGGTGCCGCGACTATGTTGTACGGCTCCGCGGTCTTACGACCCATGCCGCCTCACAGCTACATAGCCTTACACGGTTGGCAGCCCTTCTTGTATACGCTTTATATTAACGGCCTGCCTTTTGTTTCGCTTAGCCTTTGATTTTTGGTCAGTCGGTTTCAACAACCTTTGCTCAGGGTCGGCAGCTTTTTCTGGGCTGGGATGGTGTCGCTCAGTCCCTCCGCTTTACACGTTCAGTCGGTGGTCACAACCTTTGATGGTGGTGCGGTGCTCCCACCTGGTGTACGGAGCGAAGTTTTCACCCGTCAGATATCACCGCGGTGCCGACGGGGCTTGATCAAGGGCGGGCACTTTTCTTGTGACCCCTTCTGTCGGAAACTTGGACGGGTACTTGACCCTTTTTTTTCGCCTCGGCGCAGGACGAACTTTTTGGCTGCTCGAGACCTTGCAGGCTTCACGTGACGAGCCTCGGGTCAGGGGCGATTTTTGTCTCTTTCCGGGCTCCGCGGACTGCATCTCAGTCCCGGAGCGCCGTTTGATGGTGTGGCCTCGGCTTGCCTTTTCTCGACGTAGCATGGCTTTTCTGAGGGGTTGTTCGCCTCCCCCGCTGTGGAGGTGGGCCTCTCTCCAGCTTAGTTCCGTCATGAGCTCTGGGATACCTTGCAGCTATCCACCAGGGTTTTTCCGGTGGGGTCTACGGTCTTTGACTCGCGACCACTGGTGAGTTCTGGGAGATCTCTTCGTAGTGTGTCATGTGACAATTTCCTCCGATAGATCATCCAGTGGCTTTCTGTTAAAGTAGTCTGAACTGTTCATAGAACGCCGCGGTATGCACTCGGTTCGCATAACCTCTTTCACGGGATCTCTCGTGCGGCGTTCGAAAACCGCTTTGCGGTTTTTCTCTTGTTTTTGGTCTGACTCACTTTTCGACGTTCGTGTTCCCCGCTAACTTTAGCTCTTACGCGGTTATGCGCTAACGAATTTTTCCCTTGTCCGGGATTTCTTCAATTGTTTCGTTGGTACACGCCGTTCTCCTAATCGTAGTTTCCTCGCCGGTTCTGTCTCGTGGACGAATCTGGTGTGGCTTGTGGCGTTTTTTTTTTTTTCTCCCACTCTTGAGGTCTTTCATCCTTCCGAGGTGAAGGAATTTCGCCCTTAAACGGGATTCGGTTCAGTGAGTTTTCGTACCAGCCATTAAAAAAAAAAAAAAAAAAAAAATGCGCGATCTGAACTCCTTCCTTCCTATCCTCGGTTGCAATCTGATTGCATATTATAGCATGGAAGGTAAGGTATAACTTGAAGTTAATTTACCCCGTTAAGCGTATAGCGTAGCGGGGATATTTACGAGAGTTATACTTACCTTCCATGCATCCCGCCCGCCTCCCCTCTCGTTCAGGCCTCGGTGGAATGTTGAGTGAGGTGGTACAGAGGTATTATGGAGGTCAGGGCTTGGCTGGTTACTGCGTTTTTTAGGTTCGGTTAGAAGTGCGTTAGAATCGGGTCGTGTGACCAGATTGCATATTATAGCATGGAAGGTAAGTATAACTCTCGTAAATATCCCCGCTACGCTTAGCGGGGTAAATTTACCAATATTTGACCTCTTACCTTTAAGTGACATGTCCATCTTTCCCAAGACAGCCTTTCATCATCCTTCACCAACCCACCAAGTAACCACTCAATTGCACAGTTTGCGTTATTTGCATAAGTTGTGATAAACCACAATTTACCATTTTAAATCAATTATTTTACCTCTTTGACTTTTGACCTTTAAGCAACATGTCACATCTTTTCGGGGACAAGCTTTATATCATCTTTCAACCACCAAGTAACAACCCAATTGCACTTACAGTTTCTCCATAACATGTGATTGACCAAAATTTACAAGTTTAAAATTTGACCTCTGACCTTTTAAGTGACATGTCCCATTTATGTGGGACACAACCATATATCACCTTCCACCATCCCACCAAGTATTAACTTAATATGCCTTACAGTTTTCCCAGGAAGCACAACACAAAATTTACCATTTTCAATACATTATATTATTTTTAAGGCACATGACCCAACTTGTGCAGGACATCAGTTCACATGACCCTACACCCTCCCACCAAGTTTTAACTTGATAGCTTTTCGTTTTCTCTGGATGCACAACACAAAATTTACCATTTTGATCAATTATTCTGACCTTTGACCTGTAAGGTAGATGACCCAATTTATGCGGGACTTAAATTCACCTCACCCTCCCACCAAGTTTCAACATGATTGCTTTGTATGGATTCTCCTGAACATGTGAAATAAAATTGTGTACACTTACACACATCAGTCACACACACACACCCAATAACTTTACACCTCCAGAAAATATTTTCCAATTAAAAACATGTTGCTTAAACTCTATTACACTTAAATATTAATCCTAAATAAGTACGCCAAGAATTTAAGAAATGGAAATGATTTTACTTACACTTTTAAATTTTAGGCCATCTAATTTGCAATGCAGGCCATCTAATTAACAATGCAGGCCATCTAATTTACAATACAGGCCATCTAATTTACAATACAGGCCATCTAATTTACAATACAGGCCATCTAATTTACAATACAGGCCATCTAATTTACAATACAGGCCATCTAATTTACAATACAAGCCATCTAGTTTACAATACAGGTAGGATCAAATAAATGTGCTCTAACTATCACAATGTTTGATTGGCAATAACATTTTCATTGATAAAATCACTCTTAAGCTATGTGACGTAACTTTGACTAGGCTACCTCATGTCATGATCCACTTGAACTGCACAAATGGAGCCTGTCATCATTCGCCCTGTACTACGTATAAGCCGAAGGCCGAGAGACAAAGAAAGCTTTCTATACATGCAGTGTGGGGAAAAAGTGATGCGTTTCTGTAGCCATTTTTATTCCAGCATGCTTTTTTCGTACAAGCTTTAAAATGTATGGTATACATTTAAGTGACTGATTGATTTCGTAAAAATTGGTATGCGAGTCTAAAATTGTATACTTCTCGATTTTATTTTGCATTATTTTTCTTAATAAAAATGTTCATTTAATGCCCTTTATGTTTTACTCAAGTTAAGATGTATTTGTTCAAGACTAGTACGTGCATTGCGGGAAGATACAATGCGTACTGTATGTTACAAGTTCTACTCGAAAATTACTTGGATTGATCACGAAATACTCCTAAAATGTTTTATTTTGGCTTATTAATGAATAAATTCCAACAAAACACTTCAATTTGATCAGAAATTAGTGCGCAAAATAGTCCTGACCAATAATTTATACAATTTGATGATTGTGAAAATTGTGTTTTTTTTTCTCGCACGGATGTACTATTACGGCTCTGACATAAATTAGTCATCAGTCGCAGTAAAACCTCATTGACGTCAGTTATTTTACTATAATTATTGATTAAATGGTTCAAAAGAAGGTTTTAACCTTAGCTGTTTAATTAGCTGTAGGCCATATCTGGATACATCTGTCCAGGAAATTAACTTATGCAACAAGGCCATAGGCCTATGCCTTACGCTACTAACGTTAGCACTGATTAGGGAACAGGCGATTATTTAATTGAGATGCATCGCCGATTTTTAAAGACCTGTTGTGTGGGAATATTCTATGCATAATCCCCTGGTTACAACTACTATGTAACACTCTATATCCCCCAGTGTAAATGAGCCAAGCCCTCAGGTGTCTTTTGTTTGGCAAACAAAAGAGCAGCAGCAGGCTCATTGGCCCGAACAAAGGAAGGATTTATACCAATCAATACCTGTTGAAGGAGTTGCATTTGCACCCAATACACTTGACGTATGATGTACACTAATGTTGTTGAATGTAACAGAAAATTGCTGTTGTCCCCGTCGAAGCAATAAAAGTTTCAATGTAAAAGAAAAAAAACATTGTCTTTTCTACTTTACAACAGTTTTACAGATCATTGACAAGAAAAATATAATTATTATGAAAAATATATTTATAACAAAAACTCACGATGCATCAATGACTGTCTTTTGATAAATATGTTATTTTTTAACGTAACTATTTACTCCCATCGTGGTCAGGCTTCCACAACAGTTTCCTAACCCCCATTCCAAAAGGCCTGTTATTTAATGCACCAGTCAGTACACGCTGGTTCCTGGGAAACATTACGCAAACTTACAAAAGATCAGGTTTAACACACCCTTTTTATGAAAAAGTTCCCAAGCCAATAAACTACGAGATAAATATCATTACTAATTATTTGGATTAACTCATTTCAAATATGGGTATTATTTTGTTATCACACTATGTGTAGGGCAAAACTCTTGTGGGCGGGATCTGTTTTTCTAATAATTTAAACTCACAACCCCCATCAAATTTCATGGAAATCACCATTGATGAGTGATCATTGAGGTAGCAACAAATGTTTTTGTAAAAGACGACAATCATATATCTGGCATGCATTGCGTGAAATAATTTGTAGTTCTACAAAATAAGGCTCTCCGGATGATCATTTACTGGCCATTGGGGGGGGGGGGGGAAGGGGGAGCTTAAGTGAAAAATAACCGATTAGCTTTCCCCCTAATGGGTTAACGTCTATTCTCTCCCTAAATTAACAAATATAAAGTTAAGCAACTAACATCAAAATCAAAGGTGGCCATTTTATTTCCGGTAGACTTTCTTCATAAATTGGACGAGAAGGTGACCAGGGTGGGCGCAAGGGGACCAAGATCCCCAATATTTTTCATTAGTGCTACTTTCTCCCTCAATTAGCAAAAATGTGTTGGTCCCCCTCCCAAAGCATAACATCCAAATTTTCGCCAAAAGATTTATCACTTGGTAAAGGGCAGGTAAATTTGTAAGTACGAACTTGTATTCCCCCACTCCCACCCACTGAAAAAAAAATATACACACCCCGCTTCTGATACTAGGGATGAGAGTAATTTTTTGTAATTGTTTTTAGTTCATTAATAATAAAGAGTTTTGTATCTTTAAGTTCAAAATGTTTTACAATCATGGTAAATATTTGTATTTGGTTTGTGTTCACATTGTGCATGTTGAATGTTCAATATTTCCAGTTTGCAACTTATTAAGTTTTATCGTTCAAAGATTGCCAGTTTTTTTTTTTTTAAAGTTTCGAAACCTGCATGGTTGTTACAAAGAATTGGGTTTACAGATCATTTCGTTTTGCTGTTTGATTTTTATGCTTTGGTTTACTTAATTTTCAATTATACCATTTTTTAAATATTACCATTTCCCAACTCAAAACTCTGACAGTTGGGGTCAGATCATCAACTCTGGCTTGAAGACTAGAAACATGTATATTTATGATCTACCTAGCACCTAAAAAGCGTTAAATTACGTAGGCCTACCTATAAAGTCAAGAAAGAATACAGAATTACACATAATTAACGCACATATCACAATTTCAAGTTTGATTTAAGATATATACCAAGTGAACTAAGGACATTGTGAATAATTGTGAAATGGTTGTTGATTTTAAATATACCAAGCTACAATTAAATACTAGACATATGAAAAACGGTGTAGCGCATCTAAGGAGAAATCTTTCGGAATATCAAAATGTGCATTAAGTTGGCCTATGTAAACATTTTTGTTAAAAATGGAATTTTTTTATTTTTATTTGATTTAGGCCTAAATTTGAATTTGGGTGCCACCATAATTTACCAAAACAGATTGAAAACACGAAGGTTCTGTTCTTATTGCGATACAAAGTATATAAGCATACGATTGTTTTTAACTGCTAGTTCGTGGGGAGGGGGAGGGGAGGGGAGGCGACTGAATGTCATAAACCATGATATAAATTATTGCAAGGAAGGCATTTATCTTCCAAATAAATTACACCTGTCACAATATTTAACTCAGAAGTTCGCACTGCCAACAGGTGTATAATATGCGGAAGATAACCATATTGTAAGCAAATAAGAGGGGTGGGGGACCGGGGGTGATAAAGGTCATGAAAAAAAGGTTAAATGAAAACGTTGGCCCCGCTTCTGTTGACGTAACAAACCGCTGCAGCTTTGAAAAATATATTATCATTTTAAATGCATCTCTTGTACAATTAATGGTCGTACACGGTTGTCTTTATATTTGAAATCCTTGATGAGATAAGTCCTTTGAAATGAAATATGATACCACACACTGGCTAGTCAGCTAGTCCCTGGATACTTTCCCTCCCCCCCCCCTATCAACGCTATAAATGTTTAAAGAGATATACTGTGTCCTTTGTCGTTCCAACATGAAATGGTTTGTACTTGCTTGTGGTCAATACATGTACACACGAGGAAAAAATGTAGCCACCATGGTCAGGGAGAAGGGGGTTCAGGGCTCTATAAAATAAAATTTAAAAAGTGGGGGTTATAAGTAAGGATATGGGGTTAAGACATTTCTTCAGTACGTAAATGGAAAGAAAAGGCAGCGGCTCTTTTTTCTTTCGGAAATTGAATAAAACTCTGAAAAAGAAGAAAATCGGATCTAGGCCTTTTAAAAACTGGGGACATTAAATTCAGGTCTTGTGGGGGTGAGGGAGGGGAGACTTTGAAGACCTTTCTTTAGTATGTAAGTGGAAGGAAAAGGTGACGGCTCTTTATTCTTTCGGGAATTAAAAAACTGCAAAAGAAAAAAAATCGGATCTAGGCCTTTTAAAAACTGAACATTAAAATCAGGTCTTGTGGGGGTGAGGGAGGGGAGACTGAAGACCTTTTGTCAATAGGTAAATGGAAAGAAAATGCGTCGGGCTGTTATTTCCTTCAGGAATTAAATAATAATCTGAAGAAATTATTATCTTGCTTTAGAGCTGCATTAAAAAATGCAATATACCACTTTAATCGTTAAAGCGGCTCTTCATAGGGACGATTTTTGAGCGCGTGCATGTTTACTTTTCCATTTGGAACGTTTCATTTCTGATAATTTTGTGTAAGTTTTGATATAACGTTTAGATCACAACGTTTCAAAGATTAGAAATTCATATTAACATGCCTAAAATGTTTCATTGTTGTGGTGTGCATAGCATCTACATGGCACTATACGTGATCGTAATGTTTTCGTTTGAATGTGAATTACGTAGCAGAACGATTGATCATTCTATCAGGATTTTGAAAGAAATGGGGCAGGCTTCTGCAGTTAGAAAAATCTGGAATAGTGGAAGACTTTTCCGATAATAATCAGCCGCGATGTGCAATGTAATCATAGCAAATGGACACTGACCAAGTATTTTTCACGGAATAAATACTATATACACACGTACTCTCGGAGCTGTAGTGTACTAGTAGGAGTAGGCCTAGTATTAAACTTAGTTTGCAGTCAGCAGTATGTCCAAAATAAAGCACTGCATTGACTGCAACTTGGTAATTTGTGTCTTTACCGGCAAGATAAGATCAAAAATGTGACAACATATCATAAAACCCATAGATTAATATTGTATTCAATCATTATCTCATTTAAATATAAAATTAACAAAAAAATAACAAATAGAAAAATTGTAAATTTAACTTTGGGTAGGAGAGTTAAGAAATGAGTACCGACATTCTAATGTATATCTTTGTTCTTTTCCCATACAATTCTTTATATATTGGCATTGAAATGTTACCTTGAAGTTGAAAGGAAATGAATAATTTTGCCTTCGAAAAAAAGGAAAATCAACCAAACAGTTTCAACCCACTCTACGGTCCTTACCTCTTACTTCCTACCAATTAAAATATGACTTCTCCCCACATAAACACTTAACATCATGGGGGACGGTAGGCAAATAAAAAAATTAAAATCAAGTTAGCCTCACCTTTATTAATAAAACCAAAAGCAAATGTAAAGTTCCTCAAAATAATAAACATAATCTGAATGGGAAACTATCAGATGTTTCTGTGATATATTTAGGTCCACGGGTAGCCAGGAGAAGGCTTACTTTTGCAAGGGGAAGGGGGAGGGAGGTTGAAAACTTTGGCAAATTTTTCATGTACATACATTTTTGTTTGATTATTCATGGCCTTCCTTCTTGTTTATTTATTATCTGGCATTTTAACCTTAAGATTTCATCTTGTATCCTCAGGCCTACATTGAGACTTACTGTCAAGACAAGTCAAACAGTCAAGCGCTCTCCTTGTAATTTCAGGCTACAATATAAACATGAGCTGATCAACTGCTTCAAATTTTCTGACACAGAAGATAGTGTCTATATCAATTTCATTGGGGCTTGAAATTTTACAGAAAATTATCAAGACTGTTCAGTTTGAAAGGGTACCGAATATTCTATGCTAAATTATTTTGAAATTCGGAACTGGATAGCATACATGTTGAATAATACTGATGAACTTAAAAATGTAAGACTGTATTTTCAATTACCAATACTGAATATATTGATTTCAAAACTCCTCAACTTTTGTCTCAGTCAATTCACTCTATTTATACTTTGTTCAGAAACTACATGATTTATTTCTTTTATTTTCTTAATTCTAAAAAAAACACTTGAGTTTTAGGTTTTAAGTGCCATCCCAAGGGGGAGAGGTCAAGAAAAAGCCTAGGGGAATCAGAGACTGATGAAGGATTTCCAAAGAAGTATGGCAATAATTCTAAAAAGTGTATTGGTGAGATTCCAAAAAGGAAGGGGGTGGAGGGGGGACCTTTCTCTGGATTCACCCTTGGGAAAGCCTAAGATTTGAATACTTGCATTTCAAAAGTTCCTGCCACAATGACTATTTGCTGTATTTGCCATGCCATACCAAAATGACACGCTCAATAAGTGTGCAAGCTCATTCCTTTCAGTATGCTATCATAGGGGCATTAATAATATGCCCAACGTGCATCAGATAGAGGCATCATATTACACTCGCACGTGTTGGCAATGTAATAATATTGTAGCTGTGCCAGGCCAAGAAAATAATGATATCATGTTAGGTTGCACTTGCTCTGGCGAGGCGTGTGATGTGCAACCGTCGATTTGGGCCAAAATCAGTGGTTGCAGTGCATACTAAACGGAAAGCTGAGGTACATCTCATGCTGATCATACAAAACATGCAGTAAAAAATGCTATCCAACCTAAGAACGTCATATTCTTCTTAACTGTGGCATTGCTTAGCCAGGCATAGGTTTAGATGGGGGAGAGGGGGGCACAGTGCCCCCCCACTTTTCCGAAAATGACAAAAGAGCCCTTAAATTACTGTCCAATAGTAGGAAACTGATGACTTTTGTCAGTCTCATGTACGGTAGGAAAAGGGTCCTCATTGGAAAAGTGCCCCTTTCTAAAAGGAAGTGTCCCTTTTTCTTAACTTTGTTGCTTAAGGGTCACTTTGGGATGGGGAACATATGACTTTGGAAGTGCCCCTAAAAGGTCATGCCTCCCCCCCCCCCCCACACACACACACTTATCAAAGCTTCCTACACCCCTGTAGCCAGGGGTGGCCCATTAGTTGAATTCTGGCCCTAAAATCCAATGTTGTAAAGTAGTAAACAGTTAGCTTTCTGATTAAAAAATTGCCACAAAGAATAAATCTACCAGATGCAGCAACTGCTTCTCAAAGGTATGAAAGTAAGACTCCATTCCCATTCCAGGTGACTAGTGGGCCCTGTCAAAATACAACAACATACAATACTTGGCATGTTCTGACCCAAAATGTACTGTATATCATTGCTTTCTAGAGTTATCATTTAGAAAAGTGGGTTCTACTTTTGAACAAGATTCGGGTAAGTTATGATTTGACATAACAGCACCAGCATATGAAAACGTTCCCTAAGGGCTACTGTAGAGGTAGATAGGTATGTAAATCCATGAATTTCTGTTTGTCATTAATAGTATGTATCATTGTTTGTGCCATCATTTCTTTATGAAAAATGCTTCCGTGCGTATCACATTTTTGTCAAGACGATTACAGACAATTTGTTTGATTGTTCTTTTTTTCAAAAGTACTTTGTGATAGATCAGATACCAATGGTGAATTGTTTGAGTATTTCACATGCTGTGACTTTTACATTAAAAAGTTTGCAAAAAATCCAACCCGATATCGGGTTGAGGGCAGCCTCATGTTTACTCAAACACAAAAGGTTCTTTCATTACATCCAGACAAAACTTCAACACCCGATACGGCTATCTGTGAATGCCGACGAAAATAAATCTTGTGGTTATTTACTGTCCATGTTTGCACATCTCCGTAGTTAATGCACCATTTCAGTTTGTTTGTTACATATTGGGAAGCTAGTGTAGTGACTGCAGGCACTGTGCAGACCACAGTATACATGTTTACTTAAAATTCACGGACAAGTGAACAGACATGTGGGCTTAAATTTCAACCAATTTTGACCACCATCGGGTGACCTTAGGAATTTATTAAGTTGAACAGTTAAGTTTAGATAAGGACCTTATTATTTTTTTGCTTAATTATTCAAGGTTTTGGGGGGATAGAACTTCTTCCGATTCGGAGAAATTGTGTTCTACTCGTTAGGCTGATTTTTGCATTGATTTAGTATGGCAACAGCTTAGGCCATAATTGCCAGTTGATTTTGTGTGTGTCTTTCTGCATTTTTTTTTTAATGTTTTTTAGATAAGATTACATTTTTATTTGAAGGCCTTGATTGTTGAATAACCATAAGGAATATGTGACTACCATTCTACACATGACAACTTGTGAAAAATTTGGTATCTACAAGTTCTCGCATCTTAGGACAGGCACTTATGTTAGTTTTTGCATCGTCAGTTAAATTTAAGTGATAACTCACTTATGTACTTGCCAGAACGCTAAAATTGACTTGGAATTTGTTTCAGAAATTGTTTAGTGGGTGGGGGTGCATTTTTTTGCTATGTAAAAATAATGAAGTAGAAAGTGCGCAGGGCTCTCTGCATGGGGGCGGGAAGGGCTCAAAATTTCCCAATTTAAAATTAATTATATATGGGAAGGTATCTGAAAAGTTAGGCGCTGACCTTTCAAGGTGGGGAACTAGGGCATGAGAGTAGTGTGGTCCAAGGGGCTTAACAAGGGTCAAGAGACAAAGCCTGTTAGGGACGCAAAGGCGGAGGTCTAAAAATTCCGTTTTTGATGGCCCGCAATGGCAATGGAAAACTTTTCAATGAAAACAAAACAAAAACGTATAGCAGACAACCTTGCATGGTTCTGTGGTTAGGGGTCTATGGGTGTACTATCCCTGGAAGCGCTAATGATTCCATGCTTTAAATGGCCCCAACTGACTTAAAAATGATAATAATAATTATCCATATAATTACTTAACATAATCCAAATGACAACTCAAAGTAATGTGTTCATTTCGGTGGTTGATATTTTTAGTTGGATTTCCTTCAGAATTTTGAAACCGAACTGAATCCATCCCGAATTAGAGGTAGAATTTTGCCACTATAGCCTACAATTATCATTCACACATACCTGTATATTAAATGTAAAAAAATTGCACTAAAATAAAATTTGACTTTCTAAAAATTATACAAATATCTAAATCCATTTTGCTGGTGTCAAAATTAGGAACAGACCCTGATCAAGTCCAAAATATAAAAATTTCTAAACACAAATTTGTACAGATTTTGAAAACAATTCAACAGATGGGCTAACAGAAAGTGGGGTACAGCACCCGTCATACCCCTTCCCTACTGGCCTGGAACCAGGAGTCCTTATGCTGTCATATAACATTGACTATATCGTGAATGAAGGAAAAGCTTCTGCCATTTTGAGGAAAAAGCCATATATTTTGAGGTAAAAGTCAGATATATATTGTGCAAAAAATTAAGAGATTTTGATGATAAGTCGGATATTTTAAAATCCCTCAGATATTTTGAGCAAAAACCGTGGAAATTTAAAGTAAGATCGGATATATATTGTACTAATCAGAGATTTTTAAGATAAGTCGGATATTTAAAAAGTCTTCAGACATTCGAGGAACAGGTCAGATATATTGAGGAAAAACATTGGAAATTTAGAGGAAAAAGTTGGATATATTGAGCAAGAAATTAAAGAGTTGGATATTTTAAGGAAAAATCGAATTGGGTAACTCTAAATATTTTGGTGGGTGGGGTGGGGGCAGAGCGGCAAAAACTAACTTGGGCCAAAAAAATTCAATAATTTTTTCTGACATGGGGAGTACATTTTCAGACAAAACTCTGGCCAAACTCTGGAGTAGGCCCTTGCTTGGGAAAATAGCTCTCGCTATAAGGACCTTTAGTGGCACCGCTGTCTAACGTGCTAAATTTCTAAGAAGAAAAGACTGAGATTGACTACAATTGGGTAGTAATCATGAAAAAGGTAAAAAGAACACATGAAGAATTAAAGAAGTCTTAAAATTATTGCTTTTAGAATTACGGCATGCGTGAACAATAATTATAGCATGAATAATTTTAAAGATTTGTATTAAATGATAAGAAATATCTTAATCTGTTATCGATATTTTACATAAAATTTGTTCTTACAAGTAGAAACAAGAAATCTAATTGCCATGATTTATCAATTGATTAATGGTTTCAGAGCAATAGATATTTAATAATTTTTATTAGTCTTCTTTCAAAACTCATTCCTTTATCTAACACTATTTTCAGTGTTAAGTAAATAAAAAGAAACTTGGTAAAACAGCCTTTTCTTGACATACAGAGCACTTTCTTTGCTACTGTACAATTTCCTGCATAAACCTATATATTGCAGAAATTCCTGTATGGCCTTTTGTTTCTAACACACAGTATCTAACCAATTTAAAGACCACATTGTTTTCAGAGAGATATCAAATTTACAAACATCCTGACCTTGTGAGACCATGTTAACACTTAATAGCTCCATGGTGAAGCTAGATCAGTGCTAATACCATGAAGCAATTCTTGATGCAACTGCTTTGTGCATTCAGGCATGGTGAATAAACAGTCATTCAGGAGTTTAATCAACTGTGTGCAGTCATAGACAGTTCAGTCATTTGATCTGATTATGCTACTATTAATAGCTCCATGATCTAAAAAAACATCTTGCAAACTTTTTAGAACAAAAATTTCATCATGCAGTTCTCTGATACTGTGCTGGATGTCTGCCTTGCCATGTTGGTCCTTGATATGACACACAAGGCATAATAGAGCAGAAAAGTAATATACAGCTCTTTTTATGAACCATACTGGTACCCTGGGATATGAAATAAAAAAGTAATATAAGAACATTTTTGTTTTTAAGTCACATACAGCATTGTATTTGCATCATATCATATCATATCATATCATTGTATTTGTAGTGAGGCTTACTCTTCATGATCCTTTAGGGTTCATCAAGTATTCTATTCAGAAAGTGTCCATGAAATTAGTAACATCTACTGATGTCCTAAGGATTGCTGCGGGTGTCTAGAGCTTACACATGAAATTCTTTCCTGTATATTCATTAATATATGAGCCTAGAGCATATCTGAGATGTGCTTTGCAAGTGGATATGTGCAGGCTATGTGATAATGCAGATACAGCCTGGCCCATCTTCCATGTTGGATATCATTTTGGTTGACATGGTGTACCTTGAGAAAATTGGTGAAAGAAGCTTCCACAATCGATTGATTGATTTCATCGTTTTATCTGCAAAATGAAAAATAAAATACAGTTTTTGAAATAATACAGTATGTAACTAAAATTTGCATTGAATTTTTTACTTGTTTTTTTTTAAATAGCAAATCACTAATATATCACATGTACAGTAACTGACACATTGACAGGCTTTCTGAGGTGTTTTATTCATTGATTTATGGTATCATCATATACTATACACCTGATCGCTTAGTAGCAAGTGCTTTAAGAGAGGCTGTGAGACAGGGAAAACAGTGCCCCTTGGCTTATTGTTATCCAGTTTCACATTACTTTTCAAAATCAGTAGTACTATTACCCTTTGATGGTAAAAAAATGCCTTTTGTAGATCTGACCAAACAAAACTAGTAATACCTTCCCTTTATTCTTCTAAGCATCCATAACATCAATTAAAAAATGTATTTCAAGAAAATCAATTAAATGTTTATCGCATACCACTATTGAATAAACAATGTGGTCTAAGTACTTTCTATTTTCATCAAATTATCCCTGCAAATTATACTCTGTATAACCAATTAACCATAAAGAGGCAAATGAATTGCATATTTTGGATTGTACCTATCTATACCCATCCTTGCCTTGTGCTGTTGAAGCTCTGTTGGTCATAGCCCTCAACCACATGAAATATTCAACTGCTCATACTGAGCCAATGTACTTATCATTACTCCCACTATTTAAATACTGTACTATGTTTAATTTGCTCTTTCTTTTCTCTGCTCATATCTGCTTCTCATCTAAGAACAGTCTCTGAAGACCATTCCTCTTATCATGTGAGTGACACATAACCTGCATCGTCCTGCTTCTGATTAAGATTTCTCTTTCTCTCATTCTCTTTTGAATCTCAATCAATTTTGCAATTTAATTGACTAATGATAAGTAATTACTGTACAACATGACATCTACTGGTCAGCTACCCTTGCCATGATACAACAAGTATGAACGTGAATCTTTGATGTATACAATCTGAAAGTTTGAAACAAACTGCAGTACCTGAAAAAAAAATTATTACAACAATAAGTTAATTGGAACCTGTGGTAGTTACAAAGGGACTTAAATTGTCCAAATATTTACATCCCAACATCCCTTTACTATTATCTAGTAGTGAATCAAACTTCTGGAAAATTTGGAATCTTTCACAAACACAGGTGTTGACCGACATGGCGACCCAAGGCCAAGTTACAGCCAATGTTAGACTCTTCTTCTTACTCTTTCTTGGCACATTTAATAATAAGCTTTTTTGTTTTATCAAATACGCACAAAAATTATAGCTTTCAATCTTAAAATAATGCAACAAAAATGTCTTTACTTTAAAACATACTTCACCATCCTAGTTGAACCATGGAGACCCCAGCACCTTCGGGTCATGTGTAAGGAAGACTGATGTGCAAGTTAAATGACAAAAAATATTAAGACTGATAATATTAATAAATTAATATTGCTTTTCCAAAAATGAACAAAACAAGAGTTGTATGCCATGGTTTAAGTTATTTAATTCTAAATATGTTCTATTACAATTAAGTTACAGTAACTTAGTGGTAACCATTATATGTTGGGCTTATAATAATTGTGCACATTTACCATCATCATCTGAATCTGTGTGTTGTAGCTTGGTTCAAGTTCAATACATAAATTGGTCAACCTTGAGAGTTGACTTTAAGTTTGAGATTCATAACACCTCTCTAGCCAGTAAATTTCTTGACAAATATCTATTGAAAAGTTTAGAAATAATGATTTGATAATGGGAGAAAAACACGAAACTGCTAAACTTACTGTACAGAACCAACACTGACCACTGGCCTTTTTTCAGCTTAGGTCTATTGTGCAATGAAAATGTGTGCTTATGCATCAGTTTAATGTTGTGAAATAGGCCAGTCGAATTGAGATGCCTGTCACAGTTGTGTTATTGATATGTTAATGTTACGGTCTATGTATCTCTTCCATCCAGTAAAACTTCGAAACAATGACTTTTTTGTGAAACCTTATGGCATTGTCACCCAAACATCAAGCCTTAAAAGTGCACAAAAATTTTGCGCATTTCGCAATTTTATACTGCTAAAATTCACTACTTTCGAGTCAGATTTCACAGCAGAATGAAATAAATCTGCACTAAAGTGTACCGCTGGCCAAAATCAATTAAATGTTTATTCATTAGATTTTCCATATATGGTGGGTATTTCCAGGTGTTTAATTTCCAAAATCGCTCGCTTTGAAATAGAAATAAATATTCATTAGCTCATTTAAACGTCATCTGCGCACAACTAAATCCAGCTGCAGACTACGTGGCAGGTGAAAAGACTGAAAAAAGAACAAAACTAGAACATCAATAATGTAGTAGCCCAACATATATTTTTGTTGTTGTTGGTAGGTGCATGATAATCTAGCCGCCACATTGAAAAGTTGTCCAAACTGGTTGTATACCTGTCTAATGATGCATGCAGCATCCCACCTCCACTAATTGGAGCAACCCACAAAAGTAATACCGCCTTTCAAGCATAGCTGGGTAATTTCCAGACACAATTGCATGCATAAAAACTACTCAAATTGAGTTGAATCACTCATACATGAATCACGTCACGAAGCATGATGACTATCCTATGATTTTATGGGTGAGAAAGCAAGCAATGCAAATCGGAAGTGGAGGTACGTAATTTGATCACCCGACCAGTTTTATATTAATGATCAGGTGTTTAGGACACAATTTTAATGCGCCTTCTTGATCGTAATGTGGGTAATTCGAGTACGCTGGGGTTGTTAGGAAAGAACTTGTTTGATGTTTATTTTTTATTTTTGGAAATGCAAGCAGGGGCTTTAATATCGTTGTGATGCTAGAACATCAATGATGTAGTAGCTCAATAAATGTTTTGGGGTGGGTATAAGGTGGGGAGTTACATAGGGTAGGATCAGCAGTCATGAAATAAAAGGCTGAGCCTGGAAGGGTGCGTTCTCCTTACAGGCCCTGGGCAAAATCGATTTGAGTCTAGCCCTGAACAATAACACTGCAACATCTCTGAAATGGGACCCAAAACGCCAGGGCCAGGTGTCGGGAGGAACTCGGGGCAATGGGAAGGGAACAAAAAATCAAGTTCAAGGGAGCTTTTTTAACAGTGATTGAGGGGCACTTTTCATTTAAAAATGGGGGCACTCTTGTCAGTTTTGAAGATTCTCGGGGAAGCATGCCACCTGCCTGTGGTTCCTACACATATGGTTTGAGCATAAGCAGGATTCGAGGGAGCAAGGAGCATTTCCCCTCTCTTACTTTTTGTCCAAAATGGGTACTTTTGTATGGTAATATGATTAATCTCAGCATGATTTTGTAACAACCCCTCCCCCACCCACACACACCTACACACACACACACCCATACACACCCATACACCCCACACACACACACACACACACTTCCGCCTTATTGATCAATGTTGACAATTACCCATCGGGTGAAACGGTAACGGCATATATTGAAAATTGCTGCTTAGAAAATAATTAGGGGTATCCCCCTCCCACATCGCCCCTCGGTGTCGGTGGCCCTGGTAGCATGCTTTAATTGTGTCAAATAAATATTTAATGTATGTAACAATTACTTATTATGTAGTATTTGTAAGTGAGTGGATTTCGATTAATTTTCAAGCTTCAAAAATGGCCTAAAATAATTTCAAATTAATTTCAAAAGGGCACCTCCTGACTGGTCCGCTCTCAACTTTCAAAAGTGCACCTCCTGCCCCTGTTTGCTTTTGAGTGAATTTGAAATCATAATACAGACATACAGCAAAATACTGTTGTATAAAATTAAGAAGGATTTTACATACTTGCAACAGGACATGATTTTAACTATGGCATATTTTCCTTATTGCTTATTTGAAGAAAAAGATATTTATCGCAAGTAAAGAATCACAATTAATCAATAATAGCATCCCACAAATACACTTCCAAGTGGCAATCATTATAACAAAATATAACTAAAACGGTCTTTACAAAATTTGTTTTGAAGTCCTTTTTCGTATAAGATAGACTTTATCGACCCCTGAACTAATACTTTAAGATCACCCATCTTGACTTAGTGATTTTATGCATTAGTTATTACAGTCTTTCATCATCTGCATGAGAACAGTAAACTTCTTGTGAACCAATTTAATTGTGCCAAGTCTTGTGTGATGTGAAAGGACTCCTGGATTTTAAAAGGATGCCTATTCTGGCTATTGAGGAAAGCCTATTTACGAATCTTAAGCCATTCTTGAGCTTTTAATAATTTTAAACCCAAGTGATAGCCCAAATGAGCTATCAACTACAACTGTTATACCCCGAAATAGCTATGCTGCAAGACAGATCCCAAATGAGATATTAAGTTCAATTAGCGCATGTGTCAGACTGTATTTTAAAGCTCGAACCAGACTTGTAGTGTGAGTAAATTTGTCCGAGTATGGTTACGAGTACATAGCCATAAGTTCAAGTGCTAATCCATCAAATTTTATTTTACAAGTAAGAGTACATGGCCATGAGTATGAGTACAAAAAATTGTACATGAGTGCAAGTACAGATCATGAGTACGAGTACAGATCATGGGTACAAGCAATTTATATGTGTAATCATTAACATTAGAAAGTTAACTTTAGCAAAGTGCTGAATAAGTATTATTCATAACAAAGAGGGAACAATACAATGAATACAATGAAATAAAGATGATTAAGATTGGATGAATGTTACAAATGATGATGATAATAATAATGATGATGGTGATGATGATGATGATGAGTGGGGGGCAAAACATGCAAAAGGGATATATCATCTCCACACAAATTCAGTGGCGTAGGAAGATATTAGACATGACGGGAGCCCAATTTTATTTTTGACTCAATAAACCTAGAAAATATATTAGTGTCTTATGTCCAAAAATTAATTGTAAAAAAAAAGAGGGGAGGGTGGGGGTCTTAAAATTATTGGAAGAAAAAAAAATCCCAAAAATTGAAGAAAATTCGAAGGTCTAAGCATGACAAGTCACGGTAACCACGTATGCCATGCAAAAATGATTTACATAATATTCACTGTGACTAATTGCTTGGCGATCGTGGCGGCATGAAAAATGATGAAAGGTTACATGTAGATTTAAATTCATTACGCCGATAATAATATTACTGATGACAAGGCGTTGGAGTCTCGCAAGATTTGTTGCATGCAAATACTTCAAATCTTCAGGTCAATAGCGTGTGAAATACACAATGGTCCATGCTGTTACTTAGTTACCTTTTTAAGTTGAAGCTTATTTTCCATAAACTTTGAAGTATATTATTTCCTTACAAATTTGTCATCCTTTTTCTTAATTTTTCTATGATTGTGCCTAAAGTTTTTCTCTGAATAATAATCTCTGGAAGCAATTTTTAGATAACGAGAACAGTTTTGTTTCATGTAGCCTATTTTTAAACATGGTACATGCAACAGCCGTTAACTAAAATGCTATCACAATGAACTGCGAGACTGAAATGATTTGATTTTGCCATGGCGCAGCGGCTTACGGACCATCTTCCTGCACGCTCTACACAGCATATTGCATAGGCCTACATTATATTTGTTTGTCCTTTTGCTGATGAAAGTGAAAAAAATATATATAAACAAGTGAATGCAAGTCAGGCAAAAAAATAATTGGATATTACAAATGTTTTGATATTAAAGATTTTGGCCCATGGTTGAAATTTTAAAGGTGACCTACATAGTGTTCACAGAAATATTAATTCCCAACCCGATCTATTTTGAGAGTAACAAAAAGATAAACTTTACTCATTTAGTGCATCCAGGGAGCTGGAATTCTAAACTGATAACTCCCTGAACATCCACTGGAAATGTACAACTTTATTCACAATGTAAACTGGATATTGGTTATTCTGAACTTAAACATCCTTCTATTTTTATGTTCCACGAGGTAAATATAATCTCCGATAATTTACACCTTTTAAATGAAGCTTTTTAAAACTAAGATGAAAAAAAGAAGAAAAAAAAGGTAAATGTTTCACGAATTCCAGAGTTCTTCAGATGTGATTGCACAGTCAAGACCTGCAGCCTTGTTGTACTTCATGTGGTGAATGATTTTCAGTGTCTCCTTACATGTTGGGGAATTGAACACGATTGCTAAGTCCTGGGCAGCAGGTGGAGGCAGTTCAGAAGGTGGATGTCCAATGCTGTTGTTGAGCAGAGAGCGGAAGAATTCCATCCATTCTGCAAGGTGGTCTTTGTCACTTGTTGGTGGAGTACCATGTCTTTTCTTCACCTTTAAACTGGTTTTCTTGTCTTTACCAGAGAGGCCATGGATGATTTTCTATGTTTTGGTGTTGTTTCCATCTGAGCTCTTCCATCTGCTTGTTTAGCATAGCAGATTTATCTGTTTTGTATGACTCATTTAAGTTGCTGTTTGAACCTCTTCCAATTTTCTTTTTGACTGTTTTGACTTGGAGATTAGATATCTTCTTTTGGCCTCATCCCTCTCCATCTTTAGCTGTCTGGTTGTGTCAGTCACCCAGCTTGGCATTCCGCATGATTTGTGTTTACCTTTCTCTGCTACTTCTGCAACAGTATTTGCAAACTGATCATATCTCTGTGTTATTGGAGTAGATGTATTGTTACACTGGAGGGAGGGCTTTGAATCTGTTTGACAATTCGACCTGGAACTGTTCTCTTTTAGAAGCATCTTGAAGCTTTTTCCAGTCAAATGTTGGTCTGTTGCAGGGTTTCCCTTTGGTTGTTCTTAGGCTGCAAACGAGCAAGATGCTGACAATCTGGTGAGGCCAATTCCATTGAATTGTAGGCTCTACAGTTCCTTAGGGAGTTATATCATTTGCTGTTTATTAAGATGTGGTCCAGCTGATGTGTTGACCCTACTGGATGCATCCATGCCCATTGCCGGTTTTTAGTTTGAGGAAAACTCATTCGCGCTGTATGGTACACTGTAACTGCCACATAACATTAGTGTCGTATATACAACCATTTTTGAACAAAATTTTAAATCCGCATAAATGATTGTACAAAAATGGTACCGATAAACATAAAATTAAAAAGTTATACTTCATTTATTGAGTGAGTAAACGATTGAGGAAAGGACAATAGAAATGTTATTGGAGAATTTTACATCCTACCATTGTGTGTCATTCAATTGGATTGTTCACCTATGTTGTCACGTGATGTACTCTCCAACCCTTACACCATCTCCCCAATCACCAGCCTTCATGTTGAAGCCAACAAACCCCCATTTCTACTTAGATGTAGAAAGCTTAGCCTCTCCTATGCTTTTAGAGACCTCACCAACACCCAGAACCCAGTTTACAACCTCATTAGGTACCCCAATTTCTCCACCCTCTTTGATAGGACTAAAACCCTATCCCCTCCCTTCAGCTTACGCATTAAATCAGACCTTTTCCATCTCGGCATCAACCCTGCCTCTCTCTGCACCTACTCCTGGCCCTATTTTCCTCCTTGGGCCACCCTCTCCCTTCTCTCTACTCATCACAAAACTCAAACCCACCCTAAGCTCTTCATCAATCTCCACAATCAAATCAAAGACCAACTCTCAAATTACACCTCCATCTATACTGATGGCTCCAAGGAAGGCAACAAGACAGCTGCTGCTGCTGCCGTCATCCAAGACATCTCCCTCAGTAGCAGACTTCCCAACTACTCATCCATCTTTTCAGCCGAGGCTAAGGCCATTATCCTTGCCCTCAACTTTATTGAGTACTCTCCGTTCAGCCACTTTGCCATCGTCTCCGACTCAAAGGCTGTTCTTACTTCTTTACTCAATCTTAAATGGGATAACCTCATATGCCACCTCCACCTCCTCTGGAAACTCCTTTCTCCCACCCTCTGCAGGAAAAGTGTACTTTTGTTCTGGATATTCAGCCATGTTGGCAATGACAGGGCTGATGCAGCCGCTAAGCTTGCCCTTAACCTCCTCCCTACCCCTTTCCCTAAAACCCTCTCTGACATCAAACCGCTTATCGCTTTCCTTCTTCATGACCACTGGCAAACCTCATGGAACTCCCAAATTGATAACAAACTCCATGTCATGCAGCCCACAATTCCGATCAAATCCACCATCAACAACCTCTCTCGTATCGTCAACGGTCATATTACCCGTCTTAGAATTGGTCACACCCACCCCACTCACTCCCACCTCCTTATTGGCTCCCCCAACCCCTCTGCAACAATTGCCACTGCACCCTCACAATCCATCACGTTCTCCTTGCTTGCCCCCTGTACAACCTTCCCAGAGCTTCCCTCGCTCCCCACAGTTCTTCCAGAAAAATCCTCCGGATAAAATTAGATCCTTCCTTCATCATGCTTCCCTCTACAACCATATTTAATTCTCCTCTTCCACCCCCTCTTTACTTTGTTTTTGTTTTAACCATTCATCTCTCCTCTCGATCACAGCTTTCTGACTTTTTGTTTTTTAATTTCTCTCATTCTCTTCCTGTTTCCTTTCCTTCCTACCTCTAGAATGATCTGACCTCTCAGGCACAATTTGACCCTCGTTGTCATGGTGCCGTTAAGCCCTCATCAAACAAACAAACAAACATACACCATAAAAATATATATTTATGCGTAATGAGCATACATTGGGAGACCTAAAAATACGCCAGATTTTTTACACATTTTGCGATAGATATTATAAGAAAGTGTTTTTGTAAGAGAGTGATTATGAAGGGCATTTGTATCAATTTGCGCAAAGTGGTTTGCTACCTGTCCATATACCTTTCATGTGAAAATGTACCAAAAATGTTGTAAACACAACACACATACAGTATGTCTGATATGGTACACTGATTGATTTGGTTGTGATGTCATGTTGGTGGGGCTTTAAGTAGAATTCATGAAATTGATAAATAAGCAACTGTATGCACGTTTTACATCATGCTTGTAATGTTGTCAACAGATTCTAGTTTATTAATATGCATGGTGGGCGTGGTTCATGAATATTATTAGGCATATTTTATGATATGTAATGGCAGTTAGTATATAAAACTTAATAATCAACCAACGATTAAATACTGCATTTAAACCACTAAACATTTTGGTTTTCTGGTTCTGTGTAGAAAGCAAACAAACTATTATGCACTTGTCAGGTTTCAGGTCAATAGCAAAATTACTTTTCTAAATACAGCCTGTCCAAGAAATTGCTCCATAAGGCAAATGTTTAAAGCAATTTTGCTAAATTATAGAGATTAATACCCAGAGATATGAAAAAATAAAAATTGGTGATGAGATATATGTGTTGGCCCAAAGGGGCTCTTAAAGATCAGAAAATGTTCATTTTCCACAAATTTTGACCAACATTTTGCAGGAATTGCAAGTGATGGAAATACAAGCTTTCTGTGGGAAAATGTAAAGTGAATACTTTCCCTACAACCTGGAAATTCCAGCACAAAGATTTTTTTTTTTTTCTTCTCCAGGTAATGCAGCACTTCCATTACCAATGCCATCCATCTTTCCGACAACCCCGTCTCTTTCTTCACTTCCAAAGTTCTGGAAGTGACCAATTTCTCTATTCCCACCCTGAAGAACTTTTAAGCCTTGGTTTTCCACTGATTGCAAAAAAGCAATCTCTTTTAAGAACAAGCCCTCCATCTCTTCAAACCCACCCATCTTCCCGAAACGGATAACTTTCGTATTTTCAGAGCCAAAGCCAGGAAGACCATCAAACTCAGCAAAAAAATATCCTGGGAAACCTACGTCTCCTCCTTGGATCTCCAGACCGCCCCTACCAATTAAGTCTAAAACATGATCCGTAATTTCAAAGGGAAATGCATTTCAAACAGTATCTCTTACCTCATCTACAGTACTGCCCGCAATAAATTGGTCGTGGCAACGTGAAATATCGTGACGCCACGTTAGTCACGTTAGAAAAAATTGACAAAAAGACATACCCCAAAAGTCTAAGCATGACAATTCACGGTAACCACGTATGCCACGCAACAATGATTTGCATAATATTCATCGTGACAGTTGCGTGGCGGTCGTGGCGGCATGAATAATGATGAAAGGTTAGGTCGAAAATCATAACGTTGGTAATAACTGTAATATTACCGACGACGAGGCGTTGGAGTTTCGCAAGATTTGTTGCATGCAAATACTTTAAACCTTCAGATCAATAGCGTGTGAAATACACAATGGTCCATGTCGTTACTTGCCTTTTTAACTTGAAGCTTATTTTTATAAACTTTGAAGTACATTATTTCCTTGAAAATTTGTCATTCTTTTTCTGAATTTTGCTATGAATGTGCCATTGGTTTTTCTCTGAGTATTAATCTCTGGAAAGAATGTTTAGATAACAAGAACAGTTTTATTTCATGTAGCCTATTTTCAAACACGGCACATGCAACGGCCGTTAACTAAAATGCTATCACATGATGAATTGCGAGACTGAAATATTTTATTTTGCCATGGCGCGGCGGCTTACGGACCATCGTCCTGTACGCTCTAGACAGCATATTGCATAGGCCTACATTATATTTGTTTATCCTTGTGCCGATGAAAGTGAAAAATAAATTTAAAAAGAATAATTGTTAATAATAATATTGAAGATTTTGGCCAGTGGTTTAAATTTTGAAGGTGACCTATAATAGTGTTCACGGAAATATAAATTCCGAACCCCCGATCTATTTTGAGAGTTACAAAAAAAATAAACTTACTCATTTAGTGGAATTCTAAATTGAAATGCACAACTTTATTCACAATGTAATCCGAATATTGGTTATTTTAAACTTAAATGTACTTCCATTTTTATGTTCCACGAGCTAAATATAATCCACAATAAATTACACCTTTTATAAGTTTTAAATCAAGCTTTTCAAATCCAAGATAAAAAATAAATAAAATAAAAAACAGGTCAATGTTTCACGAAGCTCCACAATATTTTGCTGAAAACAGTAGCCACAAATATATGATGATGAATAACTTTTCTTAATAACCGGTCGGCACTGTACTGATTTGCGCCCACTGTGAACGGTTTGTGAATTGTATGTTCGCACCCTTACTGAATGCAAGTACTCTACGGCAGGAAGTGCCTGGTATTCGAGGGATGCACCTCCCAGATCGAGTTGTCCCCCGAACAAAAGTTCTTGTAATTGGGCCGTAACTGTTAATGATCATGTGCACACGTAAGAATTTTGTTCTTTCAAGTGCCTCTTTTATCAAAAGCGTATGTTTTTTTTAATTAAAACCTGGCGTCGAACATCTGGAAACATTCAGTAATGTAAGCCATTTGTTGAAAAATAACCTTTTTAATTGACACCTAATGTAAGCGTACCACTAAGCACAGCAGATGGTAGGGGGAATAAAATGCAGGGCTTCTTATTTAGCCGTTATGTGTGTGTGTGTGGGGGGTTTCTTGAAAAATGTTGTGTTTGCTTCACAACGTAATGTAAACAATTCAGTTGAGCATAACAGATTCATGGTAAAAATGGGACTAGGACCGATATCCGAACAGGGTGGGTGGGGTGGGGTTGGGAGGCGAGGGTGGGGTGGGAGGATGGTGGGTATGGTAGGGTGGGGAGGGTGGGAAGGGAGGGTGGGAGGGAGGGTGGGGAGGGGAGAGTGGGGAAAGGAGGGGGGGGAGGGGAGGCGTACAAATATATATTATATATATATATATATATTGTATATATATATATTTACTTCAAGTTATACCTTACCTTCCATGCTATAATATGCAATCTGGTCTGACCTGATTCTAACGCACTTCTAACCAACCTAAAAACGCAGTAACCAGCCAAGCCCTGACCTCCATAATACCTCTGTACCACCTCTTTTCCAGCGTTTGTTTCACAACATCGCTGAAAACTGGTCACTTTTATTTTATTTTTAATTAACCTTTCTAACTCTTTTCTCTTGACAGCTTCTACCTGAAGGGTTTCGCTGCCGTTCTCATCTGGCTCGCCTTTTCAAGTCTTCGAGAGAAGGGTGAGATAGCCATG
>JAIGNY010001583.1:20000-25218 GCA_020152595.1 Chiridota heheva | reverse complement strand
AAAATGGTTAGTCATGAAGGTCATTCCACAATAACAGCGCCATGTCATGAATTTAATTTTTTTTACAGAGAAATAAAATTAACTGTGTTAGGCCAACCTGCTACACTTCAAACGGCAACCATGTAGGGGTCATTAGGGTAATGCGAAAATGTTTCTCTCTTTTTTTTTCTCCTATGCCACAATGTCACCACAATCATATAAGTATAGGAAACTTCGAAAAATTAATGAAGTCTAAAGCAATTTTTGTTTTCTCTTATGCCACAACGTCACATTTGTCCACAATGATATAAGTATAGGAAACTTCGAAAAATTAACTAAGTTCGAAACGACAAATATTCTCCCTTTTTTTGTTTTCTCCTATGCCACAATGGTCACACTTGTCCACAATGATATAAGTATAGGCAGAGAGCTTCCAGTATAGGAAACTTTAAGAAATTAACCAAGTCTGAAACGACAACTACTCCCTTTTTTTCTTTCTCCTATGCCACAATGTCACACTTGCCCACAATGATATAAGTATAGGAAACTTCGAAAAAGTAACTAAGTCCGAAACGATCATAATTCTGTTGTCACAATGATGTAAGTATAAAGGACAGCGGTGTAGAAAGATATTGATATTGGGGCACAGATTTTATGTTTATACAAATTCAATGTAGATCAATTTGAGACAGACCCCCCCCCCCTTACTCCTCCATCACCCCCAAATCAGTAGCATTGCCAGAGATTTTCGCAGGGGGCACAGTACTCAAGTACCAAGCGCGGCATTGCAAAAAAACATATACGTCCAGCTAAACATAAAAAAAAAAGAGTTGTGTTTTATGTCGCTAATATGGCAAGATTTAAGAGCTAAATGTAACTGTAATAGTCCTGTGATTTTCGCGCATTACCGTCAAATAACAATTTTAGATCTGTCATTTGCCCTGTGGCGCAACAAAAAAGTGCATGTACACATAGACGTACGGGACAATTTCATGGGTGGCAGAGCATATTTTTCCCTATTATTAAGGCAAGATTGATAATTTGTCCGAATGTTACCTGTCATGATTATCATATAAGGACCCATTTAAGCGAAACATATCAAATAGTACTTTAATTTCTATAAAGCAAAATAATGGCTTTAGTTTTCATATTTGTTTGGGTATATAGGATACTTTCACTTGTTAAAAATTCAAATTGATTGGCTACGGTGATCCCCACTCCCACCCCAACAATAAATCCTGGCTACACCTCCGGTCTTTTAAAACTTTCAAATGGATTATTTTATTTAAAGGAGCACCAGACCGAAAAGTGAAGGGGTATTTTTTGGGGTACCCAAAAATCAAATGCTTAATGGCTGAATGGTAAAACAATTTTCTGGTTAATAAGAATATTCCAACGAATTAGCTGTCTACTTGAATTCACCGTGGCATCCGGGCTACATGCACCAGGTCGCTCCCAAAAACATTTAGGCAAATTTACTCTGTTCCCCAATTTTCGGCATAGCTGAAATATATGAGCTAAAGGGGAGCCCTTAGCTCCCAGGACCTAACTTCTGAAGCTAATTTGTAAATACAGTTATTCACTTATCTGCTTATTCACACTTATTTTTCAGTTTCTGAAAACAGGAGTAAGTGGTTGCAGAATGTAGTGTTGGTTGCATTACCTGATTGCGGAACTGAGGTTTCCTTCTGTCTGTTTGCTTACAAAATCTGAATTTCATAATTATACAGGGTTTTTCAAGTTTTGGAAACCCTTTAGTTTTAACCTTTGGCACTGCAAACAATATAGTGGTTTCCGGATGATAGTTGTATGAGCCCCTATACAAATTCCCTCACTCGGGGCCCTGCCGGAAACTGCAACAACTAATAGTGGTCTGGTGGTAGGCCTAAATGTTGAAACTTGTAGACAGGGGCGTCACCATGGGGGAGATACAAGACAGCGGCGGACTGGCGGTATAGTTTCCCGGTCTGGACCACTGGGTCAGTGCGCCGCTGGACCCAAGGCGTCGGTCCTAACTTCGATTTCCCCATAGCTGCACAGCTAAGAATCTGTAATCTTCACAGCTGTAATCTTTTGGTTACTGGTCGTTCACAGTGGCAGCCGCCAGAAAATGGAATGATATTCCGAAATTCATGAAAGACATTACATTTTTGAATACGTTTAAATCTCAGCTCAAAACATATTTGTTTAAGAAGTATTATCGATTTTTATTATAACCTAATTTAATCGTTTATTTACATTAACCTATTATTTTTATTTTATAAGCGCTTTAAGCATACCCCACAGTGTGGATTAAGCGCTATATAAATGTTCCTATTATTATTATTATTATTATTATTATTATTATTATTATTATTATCATCATTAACACTGTAAAATTGTTCATTCTACTAGCTGACTAGATAGTAATCTAAGGCGTCAGTAACTCCACTTGGACCGGTTGGTTTCTATGTGCCAGTCCGCCCCTGGTACAGCACCCCCAGAAATAATCAAGTTCCGACAAATTTGTCGGGAAAATGTTGAAGTGTGTCGCAGATTGTGGAAAGTTCAACAAATAAAGTCTCGCCCAACCCGTCGGAGAGATGATCCATCCAAGCTCTCACCTGTCGGTCTTTGTTCGCCCGGTTTGTCGGGAAGCTGAAGAATTAGCAGTAAACTGCGTTATTTAGAACTGCTTGGGACCGACAGAGGCGTAGGGGAACGGGCGGGGGGACCCCGTGATAAAATTCCACTTTTCTGGTTACATGCTTTCTACCTGCTAGGGAAGTACAATTTGGAAATTCCAAAAAAAAAAAATGAAAAATATTGTAAAATTGAAGGAAAATCTAACGAAAGGATTAAAGAAAGGCATTGGAAATTTTGGTCAAATTTGAATAAACTTCCTGAAAATTAGCAAAATTTTCTGACAAGAAATTTTCCAAAAAATCGAGAAAAAAATGCCCAGAAATCTAAGGATATTTTCCAAAAATTGGAGATTTTGTAACAACTTGAACGTTGATAAAAAAGAATATAAAAAAAAGTTGCTAAGTAATCGAGCAGTGCAATTTTCCTCTCAGACTTGTAATAGGCAGATAGGGATATTTTTCGGGTCTTCTCCCCTCTCCTCTCTTGAATTTTTTGAATTACGATACGAAAAATCCCTTGATTTGGGCAAAAAATTCAAACGCACAAACCTTGAACATATTGCCATGGTGTTGTAGAGCAAACCTTATAATATACCACCCCAAAAGTGATGATTTACCGCGGTGCGTAACTTCAAGCCTACAGGCAGCCATGTGGTGTAAGACAAGTTTGTCCGACAAAAATGTACATTTTGTACACGTTATTGCATGCATGTGTCTGCAATCACACAATGTAGAACGATTGGGAACAGACCGACCCCCTTCCTGCTCCCCAATCACCACCAGTGTCGTCGTCAAGATTTTGGCTTGGGGAATTGTACTCAAGAGCCAAAGGCGGGACTACGTAACACCATGTGCCAGCTTAAGTGACCCCGGTGAAGTCTAGAAGCTCTGAAAAGTAAGACTTGTTTTGGATGCTCCAAAATTGCTGAAAACCAACACAAACTTCGTAAATTTGATTGATGAAAAGAAGACATTTTTATAATCGAATGTTAAATTTCACTCAGATACGCATTTGGTATACCATATCTAAACAACCACTTGAGAAATGTGCCCAGAAGATTAAGCCTATTCGGACAAAATTGTTGGGTGCATTGGCGAAGCCTTGGTAGGGTTCCAGGGGCAAAACCCCGGACGCTCGGAAGATTTTTTGATGTCCCAAAATGGTTTAAAAATACAAAGTTCCAAAATTTAAGTGATGAAAGAGAGGACAATTTCAAATTAAAATGTAAAAAACTACTCAGATAATCACGTGGGTTATCCCTTAGCTGTGTAGAAAAAATTCTACTGAAAATTTAGAAAATCTGAAAACAATGTGGGTCTCATTGGTAAAGCCTTGGAAAGGATTCAGGGAACGAAGCCCCGGAAACTCTAAACTGTTGAAGATTTCTTGTATTCGATGCTCCAATTTGCCATGTGACTCAAAATGTAAGTAATTTCTTAACTTTAATGCCCCAAACAGCCAAAGTGGTTTAAAATCAAGTTCCAAAATTTAAGTGATGAGAAAAAGACAACTTCAAATTCGAGAGTTGAAAACTACTCAGATAAGCCTACTCATTAATATGCATGACATCATCAAAAACAAAAGGGCACATCTACTGTCTACAGACCAGGGGGATATCTGTGTACTACATATGACATGAATCCAATGTATCGTTCTTGAGATATCGCGTTTACGAGCTGGCCGTGACAAACACACACACACACACATATATATACACACGTCATCATGACCGCATAGGTTCCTGATGCTATCGCATCAGAACCAAAAAACATGTCAAATAAACACAAAAACTATTTTGAATTTTTAAAATTTTTAGGCCGCAACCCCCTTTCCGGTGCCACTGTCACGATATCTCAATGATTGGATTCGCATTAAATTATGTGTGTTTGCTGTTGAGGTGATTAATATTTAAGACATATTGGAACAGGGGAAGGGCACAAATGGAGGGGGAGGGATGCTTTTGGATAAGATCTGTCACGATGTATGTTCAAACTTTTCAATGGAATGTGCTGAACAATGAATTCATGCCCAGAGAGGATTACCAAACAATCCATTTTCTGGACTCTCTGGATACATTTTCTGGACTCCCTGGATACATTTTCTGGAAAGAAAATCACAACAAGTGGTTTCTTGGTATCAAAGAGAATCAAAACAATTGGCTTCTTGCATAAAAGGAAAATGATGCATGTGTGAAGCTTGGCTAAATAGAACTCAAACAATGAATGCTTAGCCTGAATAAAACAGAAAGCAATAAGAAGTGTTTATAATGCAAATGGCAATACAGATCAACAGTGAAAAAGAGATTGTTTGGGGATATACATGTAGCTTGGTGGGTCTAGAATAGGGAATGAACAGGGGGCGGAGGTATACACTTTACGGAGTGCTATACATTCTGGTTTTATATGGTTTTGCGTAATAAAAATAGTACGTACTCAGTGTCACTCGTAGCTACATTCGTACATCGTGTGCGCGTGCCCCAAAAAAAAAAAAAAAAAAATTAGTACTTATAAAATAAAACTAAAAGTATTATAGTGATACATTAGACGCACCTGTCAGATGATTTAATGATAATTATCAGGAAATCTGTTTCAAATTTCGGGAAATCTCCTTCATT
>JAIGNY010001583.1:0-15000 GCA_020152595.1 Chiridota heheva | reverse complement strand
CAAATTTTCTTCAATGTTTGTGATACATCTCTTTGAATTTTTGGAAAATTTCTTTTATTTTGGAGATAATTTGTCTTCGATTTAAAAAAAAAAAAAAAAAAACGGGAAATGTCCAAATTTCCAATGATTTTACCAAATTTTCTTCAATATTCTGTTGATAATTTCCCAATCGAAAGAAAACCTTTCAGAGAATGTCTTTCTCTCTGCTTTCTGATTTTAAGACTGCACACTTGTCCCAATGTTTCATTAGGCCTAATCATGACAAAACTGCTCATAAAACACTTTATCATAAACATAATGCATGTTTTGGTTTGACTTCGCCCACTGACATTTTATCTTGGCTACGCCCCTGCTTCCCCACCTCTCAATAATGCAGGTCCTACATATTGATATTGAAGAGGCAAGTTTCAATACATCTCATCTTGTTTTAATCTTCGTGAAGTTTTCTTCAATTTTCGGGAAATTTGTTTCAATTTTCGTGATGTTTGTTCCTATTTTAGCAAAAGTTCACTTCAATTTTCGGGAAATGAAATTTATTTCAATTTTTGGAAAATTTCTGCATTTTCGGGAAATGTTCTTCAATTTTTGGTAAATGTTGCCAAATTGGTATCAAAACTTCAAATGATTTTTTTTTTTCATGAACCCCCCCTGACAAATAGTTTTTGGACCGTGATAAGACATTGCATACATTTTTGTAGGTTTGTCGAGACAAAAATAAAATCTGGCCTCCAATTTAAAAAATGCTGCTGCCAATTTAGGGCTTTACTCTTACGAGCATTTTTTTTTTGGCGGGGGGTGGGAGGAGGAGGGGGGGGGGTGCCAAAATGCCTTTTCCTCCCAGTCAAACATGACCTACCATGCCACTGGTGGTGTTGTGAAGATCGCTTCAATTAGGCACTGGGGCCCCCTCCCCACCTTAATGAATTTTTTGCAAATATTAGATCAAGATCTAGAAACACCAGAAAATTTTGGACCATAAATCGACAAAATTAACTGTCTTTATCCCTACAGTCTCAAGCTTCATTAATAAGGCATGGAATTTAGGGAAGAAATTCTCATTTGGGTCCACCCCATAGGATGCTCATTACAGTAGGACCACGAGAAGGGAGTTGCTCAAAAACGTGTACACATGCACAGGGATATATATATATATATATATATATATATATATATATATATATATATATATATATATATATATATATATATATATATATATATATATATATATATATATATATATATATATATATATATATATATATATATATATATATATATATATATATATATATATATATATATATATATATATATACATATATATATATATATATATATATATATATATATATATATATATATATATATACATATATATATATATATATATATATATATATATATATATATATATATATATATATATATATATATATATATATATATATATATATATATATATATATATATATATATATATATATATATATATATATATATATATATATATATATATATATATATATATATATATATATATATATATATATATATATATATATATATATATATATATATATATATATATATATATATATATATATATATATATATATATATATATATATATATATATATATATATATATATATATATATATATATATATATATATATATATATATATATATATATATATATATATATATATATATATATATATACATATATAGACTTGCTACTTTAAGATTTACGCCCTCTCGAGTTCATCAGGCAAATGTGGTACTAAACATAAACCTAGCTTGGATCTTTTTGCCTTGCACGCTTCAGCGCACCTTGGTGACGGCATTTCGATACCAGCTCTGTTCTCTTGTTAAGCAAGTTCTCTTTTCTTGAGATAGAAGCGACAATTGCGAGCTTTTCTTCTAAGCATAAGCTGCATTGTGCGGAAGTGCCTCTACATTGTATTGGCTGTATTGGCATGTTTCACAATCGACCTTTGAATTAAGTGACTTTCTTTGCTGTCCATATAAACTTCGATAGCCTAGCACATTAGCATAACGTTTATTTCAGAAAGATATTGTGTGGCTGTTATATCTCAATTTAAAAGATCCCCCGCTCATGCCTATGTATGAGTGGCTTGTGTTATTGTGGTGCACTACTGTCTTGTACACAATGGAGGTGGCCAAGCATTCTCCAAGCACGGGGCATGCAGCGGGGTTCTGACAATTGCATTTCTTGGTGGGGTTGGGGTTTTTGTATTTTGCGAGGATCCTTGAATTGTGTGCGCTTATGGCCGACTTCATGCTACCTATACTAATGTAGCTGACTTTTACATTGTTCCGGTTAAATATCTTGTGTAATCTGTGTGAAGGTATCCTCTATTCATTGTCTCTCTTACTGAGCTTCTGAACCTTCTATTGACTAATGTGTGATCGATTTGGTTTAATGTTAATCCATCGGGGGATACTCACGTTAGCTTGTGTATTTCTTTGTGTGGAAAAGGTGTACCCGTGATGACGAGTTCATTTATGTCGCAGAGATCGCATAGTCTTGTGCATTTGTTGTTTAAGGTTCCTGCTCCACATTTTCACATTGCTCTCTCGTAATTGAGGTTGTCACAGCCTACTTTTGCATTCATGTCCCCTGGTAGGATCCGTATTTCATGTTTGTGAACTCTGTCAATTTCACTTTACAAGTCATCATAGAATGTGTCTTTCAAGAGGTCCTCTGCATCTTCAGTGGGAGCATAGGCATGTATTATGGTAAGTTTTACATACTACTTTGAGTAGAATCTGGCTAAACTACTAGCCTCTCGTTCACTGGTGTCCAATCTATCATGGATTTTGCAGCTTCACTGGTCATTATGATAGCTACCCCTTGGCGATGTATGTTATCATTTCTACCAGAGTAGATGACAATTTAATCAGTGCAGAGGTTTTTTTTTTCTTCCCTATTCTTGTCCAATGACTTTCATTTATCCCCATAATGTCAACATTGGTGTTTCTCATCTCTCTCGCTGCTTGTGCAACTTATCCTGCCTCATACAGGGTCCAACATTCCAGTTGCCTAGTCTAAGTTGGGATTTTAAATCGATTAGTGGTCTTTTCAGCTCCTGAGCTCCCTTTCGGCTTTCACCCTGAAGCGTCATACCTTTCTCCTGCGAGGTACCACAGCATCTCCAAGGTTAGGTGGATTTACATTTGTGTTTCTGGTTTCTGTAATCGAGGTTTGTTTTATGATGCTGGCTGATTGGCCCCGTGATCAACCTCTTACCTGGAGGACCAGGGTTTTCTGTTAGGGTTCCGTCCCTTAGCCACATGTTCCAGTTATTAGGGGGCGCTGGATCCTCGCCTTTCGCCACTGTCACTTAGCTGCAGTGTTGTGTACTGCATTACCAGGGATTATTATAGGGAAGTATGATGATTTGTTGGCAGAGCCTTTGGACTGACGGTAGGCATTTCTCAGTATTTGAAAGATAGTTCTGAGTTGGCACCAGAACTCCCCACTGAGACCTGTTACCAACCTTAATCCCCCTTTAGAGGTGCTGTGGTTCAGTGGTTAAGGAGTTATGCTCGTATTAAAAAAGTACCGAGTTCGATTTGCGTCGTGAGCGCTGCATTGTGTCTTTAAGCAAAACACTTTACTCTACTTGCTTCAGTCCACTCAGCTGTAAAATGAGTACCAGCAATGCTGGGGATTAATCTGCGATGGACTGGCGTCCCATCCAGGGGGAGTCATGTACTATTATCCGCTTGCGCCATGAAAACCGGGGATAAGCACTGGCTCAATGTGCCTAATGGCTCGGATGGATTTAGCTCTAAAATACAATAACTCATAAACCAAAATGGATATTGCATGATTTTCACATTAATTTGTTCCTTTATAAGTCCACTATCATATAATGAAAATTTACGGGAGTATTCCTTAAAAGCTTCATTTAGTCATAGAATATTACAGTTATGTGTTCAGATACCTTTATTCTGACAATTCATTCTAATTTAGCACTACTTTGATCAGTTTGGAAAATATGAAATTTCAAAGATTCCACGAGTATGAATAAAGTGACTGGTGTAAGAAATATAATCCCTACTATGATGTTATGAAACTATAAAACACTTTCACGACAATTTTGTAATTTCTTCAAAACTCAGTGCCCGGTTACAAACTACTTGGGAATCAAATGGTTTTTGGATTTTTGAGATGGGTTTAATCATACTTTGAATTAATAATCTGTATTATTATTACATTAATAAATATCTATGAATTATGTTTCATGAAATACACAAAGACTTGGGTGAATGTAATTTTTTGATATCACACCTTACCTGGTTATCATGGCAGCCCTCCTTAATTGTAAACTTTCTGTCATAACATAAAATCTTTTGTGGAAATGAAATATGTTTTTTTCGCTGTACTTTGTTTGTTGTTCCTTGTGTATTATGTGTTCTTTGCATGTTAACTTTGACCACAGCATTATTCACAGCAAGAAGCAATTATCCTAAGCATTGCAGGTTTTCCTGTTTGGTAATCGTGTGACTGAGTGTCTCAAGGCATCTGCCAAACAGATAGTGGTATCGCCATTTTGTGAATGTTAGTAAGTAAGGTATACGCTATCATCTCCTACAACAAGTATCATCTTTCGGAGACAGTATTTGATACATATTAATACAAAGTATTTAAAGAAAATGAAAATTATGACAAATGTCCCATCAAAGTCGATTAGAAAGTGATAACAATGCATTTGTTTTTCTTTCTTATTTCAATATTTGGAAAAAATTTGTGATGTATTCATTTTAAAAGCTCTCCATTTTCATATTCAAATGTTAATCAATTATTTTAGTTTCCTATACTGTCTATAACTGTATACATATTTCTGTACAAAACTGTACTTTTAATCTAAGAAGTGGATCGGAAGATGGGCAATATTTTCAATGCCGAATATCTATATTTTGACAATACATTTCTTGGGCAAGGTTTTCGAAACAATGCCATTATTTTGATTTTTTGGAACAGCTATCATAGCAGTCAAGAGCTTCTAATTCAAGAAACCTATTAAATACCCGAGTTAATAAACGTCCTGCAGCCGCTTTGTTTGCATTTTGAGATGAAAAAAATTAAGTGAGAAACCGTTTTGTCACATAGAATGTAAGATTTTATGTTATTGTTATTATATTTATTTTCCTATTGTTATAATGTTATTATGATTTATGAATGTTGTGATGAAACAAATAAATAAATGAAATGAAATGAAATTTTGCGATGTGTAATTTCATTTCTTAAAATCTGCAATCTCAACGACGAAGTTGTATTGTTAAAAATATTTAGAATTTTAAAATGACTGTTTCGCGCCAAAAGCATAGCCTTTGTCATGATTTTTCCTCATATTTCAAAACCGGCGTAGTAAACATATAATACTATTATTTTTAGCCATGAAGGTATCACTGACTTTTAAGTTTCGCCGGGCAAAGAAATTTTTCGCAAAGGTATTTCAAATTTGAAATTGATAAGACTGCATAAGGTTTTAACGCTAAGCATCATGGGAAATATTACAAAATGGCGATGTCTATATTACAAAAAGTTCCCAATTCATAAAACGTTTGACCCCCGCAATGTATAACAAGGTCACGAAATAAGCTGTCAAAATGGTAATGACAAGTCTGCTCTATTTATAATTTGACATCAACCTAAATTTAGTAAGTGCTCACAGGACCTTAACCAAACAAGAAAATATGTTTTCTTGTTAAAATATCTAAATACTACCAGCTTGATATTGTAAATAAGTACATTAATTTGTGATGAGACAAATGGCTTGTGATAATTCAGTCCACCTTAAAAGATAACTGATATACAGGAAAACACCTTTATGGAAAAGTCTCAATGTAAATGTACTTGTAAATATATAAATATGATGTTGATATAAATGTTGTCAAGCATTGTTTTATTTCTTAGTTTTGTTTTTGCATAAAACCAACAATATTTTTCGACGACGTAACCATTTAAAGGCCATTTGTCGTTATTAAAATGTGGCGGCGCACATTTTAATTCAAAACGATACTGATTGGTCTATCAATGGAAGTGGACATTGTATTATTGTGTTTGGACCAATCAAAACACATGAATTGAATTATATTTACCTCGTATGTTAGAGACGACAACTGGCCTCTAAGAAGTTAGGAGATATGATACGCTAGATTTGTTAAGAAATTGAACCATAACACATACTTGTAAATGCTTACACACAATTACAATTGGCGTGTATGCATCCAAATCTAAAATGATTTCGAATAATTATGCAAAATCATGAAAATATCAAATATACATAATCAACATTGCTTGCAAATATGCAGAAATTAATAAGCAACTTGAAATGCAAATTAATTTCGAATCACTGTGATATGTGAGCGCCGAGCGGGCAGTCTTCCAGATGGCTTAGCAGATATGGAGATTGAAATAGACCATCAACAACAATGGGATTTCATTGGAAAACGTATCCCTTCGCTGGAGAAAGTATCCTAAGACGGTCGGACAGTAAAATCTTTACATTGAGTGTAAGGATAGTAAATTCCTGAAATATGTTGTTCAAAAAAATCATCTAATTATACAAATTTACCACTATTATTTGTTCTCTTTTTATATTTTCTTAAAAACTGAGTGCAAATTTCCTTTAAGTTTAAACCTGTTGGGGTCGCAGTATAGTTGTTTGTAAGCTAACAGCTAAACCCATCAGTGCCATTAGGCTCACAGGGCCGATGCATATTCCTGATTTCAATGCACAAATGGATGCAATACATGACTCCCCATGGACGGGACGGAAGTCCATCGCAGATCAACTCAACAGCAGTGCTGGTATTCCATTTACAGCTGAGTGCCCTGAAGATAGTAAAGTGTCTTGCTCAAGGACACAATGCAGCGCTTGCGGTGGGAATCGAGCCCAGTACCTTCAAGTTCGCATACCCCTTAAGCACTGAGCCACTGCACCTATTTACCTCTTGAATATGTATATATCGTTATCATGGGTAAGGCATAAACTTTTCCAAAAAATTGACATAATTTTAATTCACGGACAGGTCTTCTTGGTGATTTTAATTCACGGACATGTCTCCTTGGTGATTTTGATTCACGTACAGGTCTCCTTGGTGATTTTATTTCACGGACTGGTCTTCTTGATGATTTTGATTACCGAACAGGTTTTCTTAAAGACTTTAATTCACGAACAGGTCTCCTAGGTGATTTTGATTCACGTACAGGTCTCCTTGGTAATTTTGATTCACGGACAGATCTCCTTGGTAATTTTGATTACCGAACAGGTCTTCTTGATGACTTTAATTCACGGACAGGTCTTCTTGATGATTTTAATTCACGGACAGGTCTCCTTGATGATTATAATTCACGGTCAGGTCTTCTTGATGACTTTAATTCACGGACAGGTCTCCTTGATAATTTTAATTCACGGACAGGTCTTCTTGATGACTTTAATTCACGGACAGGTTTCTTGGTGACTTTAATTCACGGACAGGTCTTCTGGATGATTTTAATTCACGGACAGGTCTTCTTGATGATTTTAATTCACGGACAGGTCTCCTTGGTAATTTTAATTCACTGACAGGTCTCCTTGATGATTTTAATTCACAGACAAGTCTCCTTGGTGATTTTGATTTACGGACATGTCTCCTTGGTGATTTTGATTCACGGACAGGTCTTCTTGATGATTTTAATTCACGGACAGGTCTTCTTGATGACTTTAATTCACTGACAGGTCTCCATGGTGATTTTAATTCACGGACAGGTCTTCTTGATGACTTTAATTCACTGACAGGTCTCCTTGGTGATTTTAATTCACGGACAGGTCTTCTTGATGATTTTAATTTACAGACAGGTCTCCTTGATAATTTTAATTCACTGACAGGTCTCCTTGGTGATTTTAATTCACGGACAGGTTTTCTTAAAGACTTTAATTCACGAACAGGTCTCCTAGGTGATTTTGATTCACGTACAGGTCTCCTTGGTAATTTTGATTCACGGACAGATCTCCTTGGTAATTTTGATTACCGGACAGGTCTTCTTGATGACTTTAATTCACGGACAGGTCTTCTTGGTGATTTTAATTCACGGACAGGTCTTCTTGATGACTTTAATTCACTGACAGGACTTCTTGGTGATTTTAATTCACGGACAGGTCTTCTTGGTGATTTTAATTCACGGACAGGTCTCCTTGGTGATTTTGATTCACGGACAGATCTCCTTGGTAATTTTGATTACCGGACAGGTCTTCTTGATGACTTTAATTCACGGACAGGTCTTCTTGATGACTTTCATTAACGGACAGGTCTCCTTGGTGATTTTAATTCACGGACATGTCTCCTTGGTGATTTTAATTCACGGACAGGTCTTCTTGATAATTTCAATTCACGAACAGGTCTTCTTGATGACTTTAATTCACTGACAGGTCTCCTTGGTGATTTTGATTTACGGACATGTCTCCTTGGTGATTTTGATTCACGGACAGGTCTTCTTAATGATTTTAATTCACGGACAGGTCTCCTTGGGGATTTCAATTACCGGACAGGTCTCCTTGGTGATTTTAATTCACGGACAGGTCTCCTTGGTGATGTTAATTCACGGATATGTCTCCTTGGTGATTTTGATTCACGGACAGAACTCCTTGGTAATTTTGATTCACGGACAGGTCTTCTTGATGATTTTAATTCACGGACAGGTCTTCTTGATGATTTTAATTCACGGACAGGTCTTCTGGATAACTTTAATTCACGGACAGGTCTTCTTGATAATTTTAATTCACTGACAGGTCTCCTTGATGATTTTGATTCACAGACAGGTCTCCTTGGTGATTTTAATTCACGGACAGGTTTTCTTAAAGACTTTAATTCACGAACAGGTCTCCTAGGTGATTTTGATTCACGTACAGGTCTCCTTGGTAATTTTGATTCACGGACAGATCCCCTTGGTAATTTTGATTACCGGACAGGTCTTCTTGATGACTTTAATTCACGGACAGGTCTTCTTGATGACTTTAATTCACGAACAGGTCTTCTTGATAATTTTAATTCACGAACAGGTCTCCTTGATGATTTTAATTCACGGACATGTCTCCTTGATAATTTTAATTCACGGACAGGTCTTCTTGATGACTTTAATTTACTGACAGGTCTCCTTGGTGATTTTAATTCACTGACAGGTCTTCTTGATGACTTTGATTCACGGACAGGTCTTCTTGATAATTTTAATTCACGAACAGGTCTTCTTGATAATTTTAATTCACGAACAGGTCTTCTTGATTATTTTAATTCACGGACAGGTCTCCTTGATAAATTTAATTCACGGACAAGTCTTCTTGATAATTTCAATTCACGAACAGGTCTTCTTGATGACTTTAATTCACTGACAGGTCTCCTTGGTGATTTTGATTTACGGACATGTCTCCTTGGTGATTTTGATTAACGGACAGGTCTTCTTGATGATTATAATTCACGGACAGGTTTCCTTGATAATTTTAATTAACGGACAGGTCTTCTTGATGACTTTAATTCACGGACAGGTCTTCTTGATGACTTTAATTCACGGACAGGTCTCCTTGGGGATTTCAATTACTGGACAGGTCTTCTTGATGATTATAATTTACGGACAGGTTTCCTTGATAATTTTAATTCACGAACAGGTCTTCTTGATGATTTTAATTCACGGACAGGTCTCCTTGGTGATTTTAATTCACTGACAGGTCTTCTTGATGACTTTAATTCACGGACAGGTCTTCTTGATGACTTTAATTTACTGACAGGTCTTCTTGATGACTTTAATTCACGAACAGGTCTCCTTGGTGATTTTGATTCACGTACAGGTCTCCTTGATAATTTTAATTCACGAACAGGTCTTCTTGATAATTTTAATTCACGAACAGGTCTTCTTGATCATTTTAATTCACGGACAGGTCTCCTTGATAATTTTAATTCACGGACAGGTCTTCTTGATGACTTTAATTCACGAACAGGTCTCCTAGGTGATTTTGATTCACGTACAGGTCTCCTTGATAATTTTAATTCACGAACAGGTCTTCTTGATGATTATAATTCACGGTCAGGTCTTCTTGATGATTTTAATTCACGGACAGGTCTCCTTGGGGATTTTAATTACCGGACATGTCTCCTTGGTGATTTTAATTCACGGACAGGTCTCCTTGGTGATTTTAATTCACGGACAGGTCTCCTTGGTGATTTTATTTCACTGACAGGTCTCCTTGGTGATTTTAATTCACGGACAGGTCTCCTTGGTGATTTTATTTCACTGACAGGTCTCCTTGGTGATTTTAATTCACGGACAGGTCTTCTTGATGATTTTAATTCACGGACAGGTCTCCTTGGTGATTTTAATTCACGGACATGTCTCCTTGGTGATTTCAATTACCGGACATGTCTCCTTGGTGATTTTAATTCACGGACAGGTCTCCTTGGTGATTTTAATTCACTGACATGTCTCCTTGGTGATTTTAATTTACGGACAGGTCTTCTTGATGACTTTAATTCACGGCATGTCTCCTTGGTGATTTTGATTCACGGACAGGTCTTCTTGATAATTTTAATTCACGGACAGGTCTTCTTGATGATTTTAATTCACGGACAATAACAATTGCAATGATGACCCCAGATTTCTCGTTTATTAGCAATATTGAAAATGTATAGATTTTTCCATTGTTTCTCGGGAAAATGACAGAATTAGGGATAGAATAACACTATCTATGAAGTGTTGAAAAAACATCTTTTTGCATGACTTTGCTTTTAAGTCTAGTATGAAGAAATATAAGACCAAATTTTAGTCAATTCAAAAGTATGAAAACATTATTGAAAAAAGTGGTTCAATCATTTAAATGGTGATTGTAAAATCTTACCTGCCAACTTTTTGAAATTGAAATCCTTTTCCAAGAAACACAACCATGCTGATATTAAAATCAAACTACCAGATGATGTTTTTTTTTACATAAATTGTATACATGAAGTCTGCCAAATACATATATTATTATAAACTTGATTCTGAAGTAAGAAATCTAAAAGGCCAGTTATCGTCTCTAACGTAAGTTATTAAAAATATTTCATTTCGTGTGTTTTGATTGGTCGAAATGCAATAATCCAATGTGCACATATACTGATAGGCCAATCAGTAATCTTTTAGAATAAAATGTACCCCACCATATTTTATTTACAATAGATGGCCTTTTAAACCTCTAGTTATAGCTTTTACAGGGTATACTTATATACATATCATGATTCCATGAATTTCTAGACCACTTTAAGGAAATTAATGTTAATGACAATACTAATTATTCCGCATATCATACGAGCGCCAGAATGCCTATACCTTGTGTGTGGGATATCATTACCTGATTACGGTCCAAACTTATGGCAAATGACATAAATGCCAAAATGATGAATTGTTCATATTTACAACACTGCAAACCATCTCACAAATATATGGGAACATTCCGTCAAATGCTACAATTGTGGCGGAGAGGAGAGCACGCTTTACGGGACACTGCAATCGAGCAGATAATCACATTATCTCCGATCTACTCCTTTAGCAACTTCCCATCACACTAAGAGGTAAACGACCTATGACCTTACTATGTAATTGCTAGAAACACAGTACTCTATTTCCATGAATTAGGCAGAGCTATGTCAGGAAGTGTTTAAATGCATCTTGATTGCTACCGAAGGGCACGGTAAGGCGAAGGGGAAATCTTACCCTCATTTTGTTCTCCCTTTTTCTTAATGATTTTGAAAAGCACATGAGTAAATCGCATACAGGTCTCAATTGTCAAGCAAATGCATCAGCGATAAGCTTAGAAATGATATTATTGAGACTTATTACTTTAAGCTGATGATATCATTGTCTTGGCTGACACAAGCCTGACCTTCAGTTAGCCCTTAAAGCTGTTAAACATTACTGGAGTTTTGGGATCTCAGCGTTATTACTGTATTGACTATTTTTTGTTTTTCTAGCAATTGTTACATGTGACTTTTCATCAGACTTCAACGACATTCCTGAGAGAGACGAAAATTGCGCAATACAACTATGATTCAGTTGATGGGTGGCGCAGTTCGAGAAAATTATATGATAATATCATACAATGACTTATGCTGACCTGCTGATGCAATCTTCTTGATTTGGAACATCGGACAATATTTCCAAAAATATAACATTAATCAGAGGACTACGCCCTGCTACGCCTATTTCTTAAAATAGAACTTGCTAATTATCTATATATGACAGCTGTTTTCAATATTACTTTTAAGGTTCCATCAATTTATAATCAACTGCGTCTTATTCCTTTAACTCGAAAATGACCGTACTTGCCTTTATTCATTCAGTGTGTGGATAATGATTGAAATCAACTTGAATTTTTGTTGACTGCTGTTTGAGAAAGAAATCATCATAGCAAATCTTTGCCTTAAACTGTCTGCCAATGTATCATAACAAAAAAGTAAATCTTACAGCTGTCAGGCCTGTAAATTAGGTTAATGAGCTCAGAAAAACGGACTTAAAAACTTTGACAGAAATCACAACATTATTCTTCGCGGAACTGGATCTGAATCATATATATTGGAATATTAGCGAACCGTCGCCCACTGCACAAAAAGATAGAGAGACCAGACAAGTAGCGTTTCATCTTCACTATCACAGTCAGGCTAAGATATTTAAGTAGGCTAACTTTAAGAGTATATTATATATTGTTTATGGAAAGAAGTCTTTGAAATTTTGAATACACCAGATTCAATTTCAAAATCACTGATCTTAATCTTATCTTTTGGCATTCTTCTGTTACTTTTCTATTTTTGGACCGTAACATAATATCAAAAATAAAGTTATAAAGAGACATGTATTTCAATTTGAAAATACTCCAATAGGTATAATTTTAATTGTCTTGACACCTGCTTTAATTTTAATAATGAACTGTTTAAAGCTAGAAATAAGCAGATAATTCAAGCCTAACATGCAAATCAAATCTTGTAATTTCAATATCCCTCTTGATCTCATAATATGTGATTAGCTTATTCTTCCCTTAGTGGCTCTAAATTTTGGGGTTTCGAGGATATCTCTCACACCAAAAAGTTTTACTTGGACATCAGAAACTTTGTTAGCAAATTCTCAAACTCAGTACAAATACGCCAAACTGTATGATTCTGATCGAGTGTGGTAGGCATAAGCTTACAAAACGTTTGAAACGTGGATGATCAAGTAGACGTGTAATATTGTTAAGTGTAAAAAGAACAAGCTGTATTGTGTGATATACAAACTTCTCGGAGTGTGATTCAGGGTTTTTTTTCTTCACCATGGAGTTGTAACCTGCTTGGTATGTCCTTTGATTGGACAGTATTTGCCGAAGCAGATGTTTCATGAAATCATAATTTGTTTTCTATTATAAGCCACTGATCTGCTGATGGTTAGGGGAAACTTTACTTCGAAGACTTGCGAACAAGAAGGGCTCTTTGATGGCTCATTTTGCAAAAACTATTCTTCAAAGCAAAGTTGACCTTTTAGAGCTATTTACTTACACCCCAAACTATTGGCAGATTGATCGTGTGAGCAAGTTGTAAATTTCGTTGCTCTAACGGTAAAATGCCAATGGCTACATCTTTCTCAATCCACCAACAAATTTGACTATTTTTAATTTTTTCAAATTTTGCAAAAAAATAGTTGCTGAATTTGATCATTTTTACGAATGATTTTGATATCATCCTGTGCTTTTGAATACATTTTACTGTTCCGTTCATATTGTAAATACTCTGTTTCATTCTGCCCGCAATGACATTGATAGTTTACTACTTTGTCTTGCCCATTTATGTATTCACTTTTTTGTTCCCGTTGGATTGCCCTTATTGTTTTAGTTATTAGTGTCTGGTGCCATCATATATACACAGCTCGCCCTCATGCCATTGTTTTCATTGATTTAGGTTTATCATCTAAGATCGTTACTTTCATTCTTTCTTATTGATATATCTGATTTGTATTTCCTTTTTTTTAAATCAATTTTACAATCATTTTTTCACTTGCACTTTTCGTATTCTTATACCTCGGGCAGAGGTAACACAGAGAATTAAATTGGTAAATTTCCAAAGTTAATAAACTCGCCAGTGTTAATTCTCAGTGTTGAGAGTTGTGTTGGCCCTGTCAGCGTACACTTAAAGTTTATGGTAGCAAGTGACGTTATTGAGGGAGTAATGGTCAGTGGTTTTTAAGGTTTCTTGTAGGCAGAAGATGACCGGGATGAAGGTGGTGGCCAGTAGGTCAATTTCTACCGAATTGGCCTTAAGGCTTCTGATGTTCCATTGTATAATGTTGTGGGTGTTATTGTAATTGTTTGTGGTGCACGCCATAAGGAGGCAAGGGGTTATCTGGAGGAAGATTTGTTGGGTCTGAGTTGGCTTGTTTTTTTTTTCTTTGGATTTTTCTCTGTTTCTTTGGAAGCGATTGTTTTTTAAAGTTGGACGAGAAGTATGATCGGTGTGCTCGGTAATCGAAAAATCCATATTCTCTTCAGTGTCATACATGTGGTTTGGGTAGTGGGCTGTTTGTTGGTTTGTTGTTTGTTGGTTTGTTGTTTGTTGGTTTGTTGTTTGTTGGCTGGTTTGTTGGTTTGTTGATTGTTAGCCTGGTTGGCTTTAGTTTGATGTATGATGGTATTAGAGGTGTTGGGGTAGGGGACAGTGGGGTTTTAAAGAAGGAAGGGAGGTGGAGGAGAGAAGTGGTGGTGGAGGTGGTTTGGTTATTGGGTGTGGTTGGGTTGTTAGCAATGGAGATGGGCTTCATGTAGAATTGTTTTCCCTTAGCGGAGACAGTCAGAATTGCCAAGGGCATCTAGACAGCCAATTTCACACAACAACGCACAAACCATCTTTCTCTGACCTGAGCAAGGACACACATGCAATCCAATCACCAGGCGGTCACTCATTGCTTTTTGCATGAGTGCATTTTCAGTTGAAAGCTC
>JAIGNY010001582.1:0-25297 GCA_020152595.1 Chiridota heheva | reverse complement strand
ATTTTATTATCTACATATTCTGCGCATTCGGTGTTGTGAATATGTAGTTAGTTGCCGATGATAATTTCATAGTCAAAGCTTGGATGGAATTCCACCATCTTCACAAAACATGTACAGTGCCGTCGAAAGGTATTTGATATTGGGGGGCTGAGTTAGTATTTGCTTAAAGCAAGCTTATAGTGCGTTAGCGCTATCCGTGCGCAAAACGCTAGATTTCCGGCGTGGGGTCCAGTGGCCTGTTTAAATGCCACTGGTAGGGTCCATGGGCGAAGCCCCGTTATGGGTCTAGGGGTCGAAGCCCCCGGAAGATTGTTCATTTTAACTCTTGTATAGGTCTAAAATGATCCCATTTGGAAAAGTACAGTGAAACGAGCAGACAGGGCATTACAGAATTCTCCCTTGAACAGAACTCCATCCTAATTTTCTGTGCCTGTGTCATTTCAGTAACCGCATGTGGCGGATTGCAATTTCCAGTTGATTTCCAAATTATTCCACTTCGTGTTTTAACAAAAGATGCCCTCTTAAGGTGTAAAATACGTGAAATTTGTTTTATTTTGACAAATTGTTAGATGATTCAACCTTTGAACACGAAATTGACGATATATTTCGTATTTTCACTTTAATTCATTTCGAAGCTAAGAAATCAAGAGCAGCATTCCAACAATAAAACTTCCTTCCTTATAACGGCAACACGAGGGGAGTTTTTACTTGAATAACATCAATATGTGTCATGTCTTTGGAGTTTTGGGAATAAAGAAACTTGTAAAGTGTATTCATAAGTAACCAATGTATAATTTTATTGAGTCATGTACCAACACTTATTCCTGCATAACAAAGGGAACAATACCTCGTGATACTGTGCAGCATATCGCTGGGTCATCTTGTTAGAAGTTCCTCCAACCATGGAGGTAAGTAATGCTCCAACCATGTAGCTAATAATAGCTCCTTGCTTTAACTGAACAAAGAATGATGCACAGTTAAATTAATCTTATTTCGGTAACGGGATGTGATTTGTGAAGGTCAAGCACTCAGAATATGTAAAAAAACACATTATTGCCTGCAATGCATGTTCAAAACAAGTTACAAAATAATATCACAATTCAACTGACCATGACCAAGTCGCTGCTCGCTGTTTATATAAACTGTTCTGTCTCACTTGACAATTGCGTACTTACTTGTACACTAAAATATTACTGATAAAAATGAAAAAATAAGAGTCCTACAAAGTGACTGAAGCAAAATAATCAACTTACTCAATTTTGCCGATTTTATTCCGAATTTACTCCAAAAATATTCTTACATGTGAATCAAATGTTAAATCCTTCAAAAATAATGATAAACATCATTAATATCAATTGTGAAATCCCCATTAATGGTCCAAACTTATCCAAATTCCTTCTGTCCGGGTGACATGTATATGAAATACAGTACCCCTAGACTATTTAAAAAGGCAGACAAATCCTTGTGAAAACTGCTCTTTCCATCTTTGTTTCATTTGGTGACAAAATTTGTTGATGAAAATGAAAATTATGGTGTAATACAGCAAACTGATATGCACCACAGAAAGATTTGAATAGTTGAATGAAAAAAAACTTGGCAACTTTTTAATTCACCACTAGCATTCCTGCAAACTGCACGCCCAGAGCTTTATCTTGTTGGAACATAAAATGAAAGTTTTAAACAAAACCAAGTTTTCTTTGGAACTGGCCCTACTTGTTATTATCAAGATCTCCCAGTGTGTTGAAAGATTATGTAAATATTTTAACAGGCAGGGTTTACAGACACAGATGTTGGATGCTACAGTGGGTACATGGAAGTAGTTGACTTTTTAGGAGAAATTATAATTAATAGCCATTTTATTTCTCCTCATTACCACTTACTAAAGTTGATAAAGTTAGACTTAAATATTTGGAAGACAAAAATATCAAAATGTCTGAAAATGAGGAGGGGGCATTAAACCTCTGTTAGTATTTCCCTTTAAATGTGTCAATCCTAATTAACTGGATCATGCTGAGGCAGTAAGGCCAAAGTCAGCAGTAGCTGGCCTTAATTTTGTAAACAAAACTGTTAAGGGACCTGGGAAGGGGCTGAGGCATTATTTATGATCACTTAGAAGTTTGGCATTTTATTTTGGCGATATGTGCGTAGAATTCAAATATTTTACTGTTTTGGTTATGGAAAGTTTTGAAGCACAATCAAATTTTTAAAGGTAGGTAGTTTGGTATGTATACAAAAAATGAATAGCCTAACGTTAGGCCTAATTCAATCCGTTAAAATATTTAAAAAAAATTAAGCAGCTATGAGCTAGGCCTAACGTTAGGCCTAGATGCTTCTCACTTCTTGTACCTTTGTACAGAATCAGTGTTATTAGTCTATGCACAGACTTATGTTTATGACTTAGTTTATGCACGGTTGGATTTTGCATAGTTGCATTTTGCATAGCTTTGCTGGTGCCACTGGTATCCTGATATCTAAACAGTGCTGGGCATCAACGTAGAAGTATCTAGGATACAGTTACATTTTAGGCTTTAGGCTGCTGTGTACATGTATGCCTTGCATAGCTAACGCATACTGAGAGGTTTGTTTATCTCACTGGGCCAATATGCCTATATAGTTGGACTTTTACATTATAGGATCCACCCGGAAGATCTGGTAGTTGAAAATCAGTAATTGAATATACATGTTCTGGAAATTTGGAGTCATTTCTACAGCAGTTAAGTTGTATTTAAGAAAGAAAAAAAGAACATGATACTGTATATACAGATTTTTTTTCTCGAATCCGAATTGCTTCTGTTTCTTAATCACATAATGTAATGCGATGCAGGGATTTATTTATTCACTTTTAGTATTATTATTATTTGTATTATTATTATCATCATTATTACTATTATTATTATTATTATTATTATTATTATTATTATTATTATTATTATTATTATTATTATTATTATTATTATTATTATTATTATTATTATTATTATTATTATTATTATTATTATTATTATTATTATTATTATTATTATTATTATTATTATTATTTTATTATTATTATTATTATTATTATTATTATTATTATTATTATTATTATTATTATTATTATTATTATTATTATTATTATTATTATTATTATTATTATTAGTAGTAGTAGTAGTAGTAGTATTATTATTATTATTATTATTATTATTATTATTATTATTATTATTATTATTATTATTATTATTATTATTGTTATCATTATTATTATCATTATTATTATTATTATTATTATTATTATTATTATTATTATTATTATTATTATTATTATTATTATTATTATTATTATTATCATTATTATTATCATTATTATTACTATTATCATTATTATCATTATTATTAATAGTATTATTATTATTATTATTATATTATCATTATTATTATTATCATTATTATTATTATTATTATTATTATTATTATTATTATTATTATTATTATTATTATTATTATTATTATTATTATTATTATTATTATTATTATTATATTAATATTATTATCATTATTATTATTATCATTATTATTATTATCATTATTATTATTATTATTATTATTATTATTATTATTATTATTATTATTATTATTATTATTATTATTATTATTATTATTATTATTATTATTATTATTATTATTATTATTATTATTATAAGTATTATTATTATCATTATTGTTACTATTATTATTATTATTATTATTAAATGCTAGAATAAGCTTAAAGGTGACAAATTGTTAGTGGGTCTCACTCCATATCCCACCCCCAGGCTTTGCCGACAACAATTTTGTGCTAGCTTTGCATCCATGGCATGAAAGTCTAGTGAAGCCATTGATGGAACGTTAAAGGTCTGATGACATGTAACAGTTTTTAGATATGTGAATGAAAGCTAAATTCTGTGCAAAATGCATTTCCCAACTTCAAAATACCTTGTCTAGCTTTTGAGAAATGGTCAATCAAAGTTTGAAGTGAAATTTAGTCAAACCCAACCTAACAGACATTTTCTACCCTTAACCGCACATTTTGCACTGTTTGACAACAATTTTGTGCTAGATTTTGCATCCATGGCATGAACGTCTAGTGAAGCCATTGGTGGAACGTTAATGGTCTGATGACATGTAACAGTTTTTAGATGAGTGAATAAAAGACAAATTCTGTGCAAAATGCATTTCCAAACTTCAAAATACCTTGTCTAGCTTTTAAGAAATGATCAATCAAAGTTTGAAGGTTTTAGAATTTAGGCAAACTTTGTGGTGTTTAATATAACTCAAATTCTTTAAGTAATTCTTTAATGTGTTCCTCAATGTTAACCAGTTGTGTGGCTTTAGCCGATAACCCATTGCTTAAGGGTATGTTCAATATACAAAAAACGACATGAAATCAGACGGACATATAAAGTATAGTTTATAAAGGAATGAAACACAAATGACTTATAGGGACAATTGGAGAGGTATTCAACTTTACGACACAAAATATCGTACAATAAATATCCCAAAATTAAAAACTATGTAAAATCAATTTGTATTGGAGTTTTTGGTGGGCACGCGAAGCATAATGTGAACTTATGCAATGGCGATTTAGGCTGTCCGGCCGGCCGTCCCACTGTCCACAGTTTTTCCTGAGATTTTCTCAATTTTTTTTTTTAGAATTCCTCAAAAAATGTAAAAGTTTCTTCAGATATAATTATGGAAGTTTAGAATTTCCTTACAAAATCTTCAAGTTTTTCAGATACACTTAAGACGGATTGAAGACTAGTTTCCTTAAAAAGTCTACAAAGCATTTGATATTTCCTTAGAAGAATAACTGTAAAATAATATAATTTTCCAATATTCTTCAGAGATCCTCAAGCATCTCTCTCGTAGCACTGGAGATTTAAAATCCTTTGAAATATTTGGGCACCAACGACTCTATCAGGCATGATTATTAAACTCCGCCTTTATAATTGTGGGCATTTGCATAAAGTTGCTACAGTATATGAACTGACCAGACTTTTTTTTATTTAGTATGCTCAGTCAGGGAGTGTGACAGGATGTGACTGCATATGGACATAGGGAGGGATGTCCATGTGGGACATGGATGGGGACCATGCGGGACATATGGTATGATATATACCATGTAGTATACACCAAGGGCTATATCAGGCATATTTATTTAACTCCGCCTTTTTTCCTTATTCAACAAGTTATTTGCATATAAATTATTATATAAACTGACACTTTCATACATAGTATGCTCAATCAGGGACTGTGATAGCTAGAATGAAACTTCTTATGGAGCCTATGGGATGTCATGTGGGACATGGGGTGGGGTGCCATGTGGGACATGGGGTGGGATGTCATGCGGAACGGTGGGATGCCATGTAGGATATTGGTGGAATGTCATGCGGGGATGGGATGTCATGTGGGACATGGGATGTCATGTGGTACCCACCTCATTTCAACAAGTCATTTGCATATAAGTTATTATATGAACTGACACTTTCATACATAGTATGATCAGTCAGGGACTGTGATAGCTAAGATGAGACTTCTTATGGAACCTATGGGGTGAGATGTCATGTGGGACATGGGGTGGAATGCCACGAGTAACACTGAGTGACATTGGTTGGGATGCCATGTGTGATATATGCCACGAGTAACACTGAATGACATTGGTTGGGATGACATGTGTGACATATGCCACGAGTGACATTGGTTGGGATGCCATGTGTGACAGGGTAGGAGGATATGTGGGACATAGGGTAGGGGGACATGGGATGTGATGCCATGTGGGACATAAAGTAGGATGTCATTGGGAAATTGGAAAGGATGCCATATGGAACATAAGGTGGGACATCAGGTGGGAAGCCACTGATGCGGGACATCAGGTGGGATGCCATGGGGGACATAGGAAGAGATGCCATGTGGGACACGGAGGGATGCCATATGGGACATAAGGAGGGATGCCATATGGTACATATGGTTGGATTAATGTAAGACATACATGAAGTATAGGATCGATGTGGGTCATAGAGTGGGATGCCATGTGGGTCATAGGATGGGCTGCCATGTAGGACATAAGGTGGAATGCCATGCGAGACATACTGTATGGTGGAATGCCATGTGGGAGATAGGGTGGAATTCCATGTGAGACTTGGGTTGGGATGTCACGTGGGACATAGGGTGGGATGTCATTTGGGACATGGGATGGAATCCATGTGGGACATAGGGTGGGATGCCATGTGGGTCATAGGATGGGATGCCATGTAGGACATATGGTGGAATAGGACAAGGGATGGAATGTCATGTGGGACATGGGGTGGGATACCATGTGGGAGATATGGTGGAATGCCATGTGGGACAAGGGATGAGATGTCATGTGGGACATGGGGTGGGATGCCATGTGGGACATGGGATGCCATGTGAGACTTAGTGAGAGATGCCATTTTTATAATTGGCCGGGTCATATGATATGGGTGTCAATATGCATGGGCATGCGAACCATAACAGTATATACCGTTCTAGTTATATTCAACATTTTAAAGCAACTAACTCAAGTTGCCTTTAGATGTCATTCCTTTAAGTAATACCAAAAAATACTGTGCTTCCTTTGGATTCTCTGTATTTTTTACTTTGTACAAGATTTACAAAAATGAACATGTGACTTGAAAAGTGAAAACAAAAATCAATTTATAGTTAATCTTGCTCCTATGTAATTCAAAGATAAGGGAAGGTTGCATCATAAAGATGGGCAATTACTCCATTGTAATTCTTCATACTTTCATGTTACCCCATTCTCATCCCATCCAAAGCAAAAATGACTACTAGCCACACACATATATGAAACCTTTTGTTTTATGAAAATTGATTTCATATAAGTTTTGCTCCTAGAAATGCTCATTGTTACTGCTCCCTCTGAAGTAGGACTAAAGGAAGTTGAGGTATCTAGTTCCAGCTCAATTGCTCAATAAAAACTTCGATAGTTCTTATTATGAACACAATTCCTTAACAAAGAGCCCACAACACATCTGGTCCACATTGTACAGAAGTTACTTGAAGGTAACTAAATTGATGTAAAATTGCTTACACCTCAAGTTGAATAAATTGTCAAAAGAAGTGCTTGCCTGTTATGCAAATAATCTGAAATGCTTAATTGCCTGATGACTAATAATTTTCCTTGGCCTTAATCCAATACTTATTTTGCAGGCATTTTTCTTTACATTTCCCTAGATTGCAAATTGGAAAAATCAATTGCCCCAGGGTCAACAAAAGGAATTTGTCAAAGCTTATCATACTTCCATGTCTCAAACAAAAGTGATTTATCAAGTTTGTATATTAGGCATACAAAACTTGTTTGTTTGTCCTCAAGCACCGCCCTGGCATTTAACAAAAAAAAATTGATTTTCAAAAATCCCTACACCCCGTAAAAGGCCCTTTTTACGACCCAAATACTTGGTTTGGCTGAAAAATAGGTTCAATTATAGTTAAAGTGAAATTTGTCCATGTAAAATTAATTGCGTTAATACACATTGTACAAATCAAGAAAATTTGGCCGTGAACTGAGAATATTTGGCCATATACTGACTGCCACAATGATCATGCAGACATGATTTTCAACTTTTCAATGACCTGAAAAATAGTATACTTTTCCACCCGTCCCTCAAGATTGTTTCACAGTGGAGGGAAACAAATTATATCCATCCCAGCTAGATTGGCCCGTATGGATGTTGTTGTCCCCATTTTCCATGAAGTAAGACTCGTGGACAAGACGCCTCTATCAATTGGTTCCCCAAGAAAGCTCTTACTAATTCGAACAATTTGAGTCTAGCTGAGGCAAGAATGAACAAATCTTTTGCCTAAAAACACAACACAGTTACCTCAGCCGGCAATTGAATCCTAAATCTCCTGTTCCCAAGACCGACTTTTTAAACCACTGAGCCATTGAAAAACAATCAAAATCAAATTAAATGTTAAAAGTATGAACCCAATTAAAATGAAAATGTTGTCCCAAAGTTTATTTTGACGATGCTATTGGGGTGCTTGGTGCATGAATTATTATTATGTAAAAGCAATTTCCAAATCTAATTTTCATGAATGACATGAACAAATTTGACCAAAAAAAAAGAAATGAAAAAAATTAGAGTATTCTGGTATTCAAACATTTCTCAATGCAGTAATTGTGTTATAAGAGTGATTATAAACATTATAATCCACCATGTTCTTATAATGCAAACATTACACGTTGTCAACACCCACCTTTACAAAGTTCCCACAATTTTGTTTCAATATTTAAATCAAGGAGCGATAATGAGCTTATAAGGAGCGATAATGAGTTGGTAAGGAGCGATAATGAGGTTTTTTTTGCTCAAAAGATGTACTATTCCATTCATAAAATGAAGTCTTTTTACAGATTAATTTCATAAAATTAGTACAAGTGCAGGAAGATTGAGGTGATGTCCAATGCATACATCACCACCTGATGGTATCAGTTGCTGGTATCAGGAGCGTTTCCCTCCATTTGCAGTGTGTCTGCTGAAGTGCCCTCAACTCCTGTTACATCCACATTTTGTGCTGATTTTATTTGGAATCTGGATGTAAAATGATGCTGTATAAAATCAAGATGGATTTTGCATCTTTACAACAAGACATGATTTTAACTATAATATATTTTACTCATACTGCTACCTGGCTGATATATTGGCCAATCCGAGCAAATATTTAATTATCGCTATTAATGAAGCACAATCTTTAATAATAGCATCCCACAAATACACTTCCAGTGGCAATCATTATAACAAAATATAACTAAAAAGATTTCAAAGGATAGTTTCAGGGTCAAGCAAGTATATCTTATATGAAAGAGGACTTCAAAAGAAACAAAATAGTGACGAAAGCATTCAAAAATCTTACTCCGTTACGGAGATATCCAAGTTTGATGTTTGGTATTATTTGCGTAGAAACGACTAAAATCAGACTAGTTGTGATATCATAGCCTCAGATTTATCTAATTCTTTGTATATTCTATCATATTTTGGTCTGCCATTTTTTGGCCTAAAAACATTGGATATTTCAAAAAGTAGGGAAATTGAATTAATAATATACCGCCTGAAGAAAGCGAGGAAGATAATTTAAATAGTGAACAAATACAATATCAATAGTTAAGAATGTGAGGATGCATACGCCTGAAATATGATATACTGCTTTAACCATATGTCATTATATCTTCTTAATATGTAGTACACCCATACGTCACTCAATATGAATCACATACCTACTTGATGACTTATACTACCTTCTATTCTGTACTCACTTGATAATGGACCACCGCTCAGTATGCATCGCTAGAATATATCTCTTCATATTATCATTATCCTAAATCATGTGTCTGTGTAATTATTTACCAACGGCCACACCACCAACATAATCCTTCAACGTCAACTTAGACTTACTACACCAGTCATTTCTACACAGATATTACAGAGCTTTAAACATAAATATCTCCTTAGCGGAATAAGATTTTTGAACGCTTTCTTCACCCTTTTGTTTCTTTGCTGACCAGTGAACTGATCCTTTAAAAATATTTTTCGTAGTTCTCTGTCAAAGATGGACCACTTACTTGACCCCTGAACAAATACACATGAAGAATAAACTTTCGATTTTATGCATCAACAATAGGCGGTAAACAAATAACTTCTCGAGAATAGGCAAGTTATTGTGGATGATATTACTGCAGGCCAACTCATGCGTGTAATGTGACAGTGGACTCAACGTGAATTTTAGTTATTTAAGCTTTGGTGATTTTATAGCCTCAGTTGCAGTAAATACATGATAGGAGAGCCTATTCAGGGTAGACCCTATTTAATAGTTTTTTACCTCAAGTTTACAGCCCGAACGAGCTATCAACTACTTCAATTTGGGACAGGGGGACAGATTTAAAATGGGATATTAAGCCCAATTAGCGCATGTGTCAAAACCAAATAGTTTAATTGGTTGTTACGCGCCAAAAAGCCTAGCTTTATTGTCTATTATTATAATATTTCGAAAACGGTGTAGTGAACATATCAAATAGGTGTAGAAAAGTTTAGCCATGACAGTAATGTATGTATTTTCACGAGTTTTAAATTTCTCCTAGCAAATTTTTCCCAGACGTATTTCAAAAATGTAACTTTGCATATGGCTTTAACGTTAGGATGGCAAAGGATCATGGGAAATATCACAAAATGGCGGCTTCCATGTAGCAAAATGTTCCCATTACAATCTGTTAGGTTGCTTAGGGAGGTAAAAGACTTTGTCAGAAAAGTTATTATCTTTTATTTATATCATATGAACTGAGGATTATGTCAGACTTCAAGGTACAGTCAGAGAGCATAACCGTAGTATCAAACCCAATCATCAAGCATTGGGTGCAAATTAGAAGGCCAATACTAAATAAGGTAAAAGGTAGATCAACTGTTAACGATACTTTCAAAGTTAACGACAATAACATTTAAAACCCAACAAAAATTGCAAATGATTTTAATATAATTACTTTATTAAAATTGGTCCTTCATTATCACAAAATATAAAATCTCAAATGCATGCTGATATTTTCTCAAAAATAATACTCAAAACTTGTTTGGAGAGTAATCACCAAAAAAAAAAGCTGTATTTAGAGGTGTAAGAAGCTAGAGAAGGGGGAACTTGCGCACTGGTAGGATATCATCTTCGCTGTCATGCTTTCACTTCGGTTGTTAGGTAAACAAAATTGTTAAATATTAACATTAAATTGTAAAAAATGAAGGTAAATTTGTTCAAATTATTGTAAATTTAGTAAAATTATCGGCAATTTGGTGAAATCATTGGACATTTTAGAAGGATTATTGGAAATTTTGTTCATTTTTTTGAAATGTTGGTAAATTATTGGAACTTTGTGGTAAAATCTTTAAAAAAGTTTGGTAACATTTTTGGAAAATTAGGTAAACTTAATGACGGAATTTTTCCGCAAAGGTAAAGAAAATTTCCCGAAAATGACTGAAATTGCATAAAATTTTCTCAAAAACGAAGAAAATTTCCTGAAAACGAAGGAAATTTAAGAACATTTCTCGAATATTTAAGAAATGTTGGTGATATTCAATAGGATATATTCATTTTTTACAGTTTATTTTCCAAATATGTATTGTATAATGTATGTAAGTATACATTGGTATATCCCGCTACTTACATTTTACTTACGGAATTTCGCCAGGGGGGAAGTTGCCTTCCCTGACCCCCACTGAATACGCCACATGTGTATTTCGATACATCATGATGAATAACTCTTGGCTATAAATTTTCTGTTTATAACTGACTGTTTATAACTCACTGATAAAAGCATCCTTTTAAAAGTCCAAATAAATCCTCAGCCCCACATTGCACGTATGGCTGACTCTGCAGTAACCACAATACCTGGTTTTTTTCAATAATTTCCATTGTGTACATATACAAGATAAGAAGTATAATAACTCATGCATAAAATCACTCAACTATCTGTGGTAGGTTTCTTATTTGCTCCTAGTAGTCTGAGTCTAAAAGTTATACCCGCCGAAATGGAGGTTCATCCGGGTGAAAAGACTGAATATTTATAGCGATGAATGGGCGTAATGATTCAGAAATAAACGTCGCCATGCTTGTAACGTTATAAACTATTGGTTTTTAATACGGTATTCCTTGTTGACCTGTTGATTGCGAGAAATCTGTGATGTAAGCGATCACACTTCCGCCGGGACCAAATATAGGGGGCTTACATGTGCTTTTCGATAACATCACAGATTCTTCACAATCAATAAGGAAAATGGAAAATCGGAAGTGGCGTTACCAGCATGGTGGGGGCTGTTTCCTCCGAATTCATTTATGGGACGATACCTTTCCTTTAATTGACTGGTCCAATTAGTTTGGACCCTCTAACTCGGTAACCACACGAGTATACGCATCAATAACGTTAAGGTAGGTCCTTTGACCCTCTGAGAGTAGGGGTCCTCCATTCTTACATGTTGTCCATATTCAGATATTTCAGTATTTTCTCCACACAATTGATAGTCTGTGCATTATTTGAATGTTGAATTGTCTCATTGTCTTACATTTAAAAACACTTTCCAGAGATGTAGGAAGATAATTAGTTGACATCTATTGGGTGGTAGGGGGAGGGCAGATTTTATCACTTGTCCTAACAACCGACAACCCTAACTTGTGTAATAGTCTCTCATCACGGTCCAAAAGCTTTTTGTAAAGGGAGGGGAGGAGCGGGTGTGCGTAAAATTGCTGGTAAAATTTCGCAACATTTCCTGAATATTGAAGAAAATTTCCCGAACTGAAGGAAACTTCTCGAAAATTGAAAAGATTTCCTTTGTACTTGTTTTGAGCTCTAACTTTTGTGTTTTTTAAGTGTTTTGTCAATTTTGAATTGTTTGATTGCTTTTACTATTAGGCTTAATTTTTAGCAGCGCATTTGAATATTGTAACATATTTGCGATTAATGAGTATAGGCGCACGAGACGCGTCGAGGGGGGATGCAGCGCCCCTCTCCCATTCGGCAGCATATACACAACTTTTCGTGCATTAGAATATTTTTTCATAAACAGGAGAATTTAAAATTCAGATTTTAACTTTGCATTTTTGATTTACTCTAACAAAACTAAATGTTGGACAGATGTGTCCGTGTTTATTATCAGCGATATGATATATGCATATGGCGGGAATACTAAATTGTTTCAAAAATTCGTTGCTGACAGCATGCATTGACCATTTCAATACGTGCCATTTATCTGATAAGGAACCATGATCTGATGATACTGTGATAAGTAACCATAGAACTTAATATACATGCAAGCACGGTATGCAGGGCGAGCTGGCAGCCGGCCGTGTCACTCTCTCACAAAGTTGTACCCATGCTTGTTACGCACAATGAAAATACCTCCATATTTTTGAAAACTTTAGTAGCAAAAATACCCCCTATTTTTCAAATTTACGAGCTTTCAACATATAAAAATAGCTTTTCTAGTTCCAAGAACTAACACTATGTTATCTTTTAAGACTTGTATCACTACAAAGAAACTTTAAATTTTATACAACAATAAAAGCAGATTTCTTTTTTGCAACAAAACACACGGTATTTACACAGTTATCATTCTGCATTACTGCAGCTTAACTCGTCTCTAAACATGAAACTCTGAAACATGTCTTTTTGGCTCATTTGTACCTGTAGGAAATATATATTATTTTAAATATTAATATTGATTGCAATCTGTTGCAATTTCAATAAAATTCAAGTCATTTTGCAATATAAGTAGTAAATGTTTGTACTACATACATGTACAGATGTATGTTCAAATGGTTATTATTACAATTACTTATAAGATATTACCCATTATATCAAGTAAGAATCGTGCGATATAATGAAATGATGAGTGAATTATAATTCAAGCATTAGTTCAGCAAGATTTTCTCCTGACACTGAACAGGTGCTGTAGGAGGAAACCTTCACTATCTAGTCTCGCCACATGTCTCGCTGCTTGATGAGACCAATTTTTGTTTAGTTTTAAGAGCATGAATACCCCAAAGGAATTTACAATAAACTAAACAAACAAACAACAAGGGAATGTTAAAAATTGAAAAAAATAGTCAAAAGTAAAAAAAAATTCAAAAATGAGAGTATTTATCAAATGATAAGGGTCTACAGCGCTTACATAGTGTATCATATTATATGCATAGATAAATACAATTCATAATTGTACGTACACAATAACAGCGTACTCACAATTTTCGGTTGCTCAAAAACTGGTGAAACTCGGCTTTAACATACACAAACAAAAAACAGGCCCTTTGTCTACATTATACATGTTCTACTACTAGACATAACGTTAACGTTGGTACTAAAACTATTAAACAGACTTTGCTGAGGAAGTTAAAAATACCAAAAGAGTTCCTTTAATTAAAACTTAATTTACGTTCAGTAATAACAGTAACACAGTAATATAGATCAATAACACGAGTCAGTAGGCCTACACAATACACTACAGATATACACTGCCTACACCACAGGTGTTCCTAGCGTTATGGCAACCTATATACTTACTACATATATAAAGAAAGGTAGGTCTCTTTCTAACGCGACTTTCGAACCGTATATGAAAATTCCTTTTTTTTTACCACTAGCGAATCTTTATTACATTTTTTTATTCTACTAACATTTGCTGGAGACTCCCCTCTCCGTTTCTAAGCCACGGTATTTTTCTTTTCTTTTTCCGATTAGATTTACAAACGATGAATTTTCTATCCCATTACCGTCAATACAGTGTAGATGCTTCACAATTTGCCGCAAACGAAAGAAACGTTGCGATGACGTCATGAAGAAGCAGCACTTTAGTATTATTTTGACAAGAACGAACGGGGTATCACCAGATGGAAATTCATGTTGATAATTGGTCCGGGGTAAGAAAACATTGGTTTCATCAAATTCAGACATTCAATACGGATGGAAGAGGGATTACATGTACACAAAAATAAAGACATTATATTGGAGGACATGTGCTTCTTTTTCATGGAGTTAGCAAAGGAATTTGTATAGATATGGACCAGCAACATCTTGTACTAATTATAATTCAAAAAAATAAAAGTAAGACCACAAAGATAATCTCTTTTTTCATTGCTATATGGATATGTACAAAGGCAAACCAGCTTCTGGTCATCAGTGGGCACAAGGAAACGTATCCGGGCTATGATAACAAGCCATTATCAATATGACATTAAATAACTTTTGTGAAAGTCTGTTAGATGTACTTACTGGGGCCCGAGGATAATGATCTTAGAATATCTGGCATTTGTGCAGGCAGGAAAAGTACACTTTTGGGGTAAATTTGTCTCATTTAACTACATTTTTGGATGAGTATTATGCGCTTTTACCACCACCATGCAGTTGGAGCCTTGTATAAAATGCATATCAAACTGAGTGCAGTGACAAAGGTCATCAAACTTTATAATCGAATTGTATCTATTTCATTGATATTAAAATAATTTGGGACATGCTAACAGAAGTTAATATACAGCAAACTTCATTTCCAGATGACAAGCCCTATAATTGGCAGACTACATATGATTTAGAGCCTATTCCACTTTGGGGATACCATCCAGTTTCTTGACATAAACATTTTCTTGACCCATACTTTTTAAGATGAGAATAAGAACAATACTTGTGTTGTCTTCTTTTTTTTTATTTCGATTGTGATGTATCTTGCGTCAATATTTGCAAAAAAAAAGAAAGTACAAAAAAATATATGTTTCAAATAATTTATTTTCTCACAGGAGAATATTTATCCAAATTTGTATGTGTGACATGAGTGATATGATACGATGAGGCTACTGATAAGAGGCTCATACATTAATCACATGTATGTACCTCTAAGTTGGTGGTAAAACACCCACATCTCATGCCAGTATCTCCAGTTAAAATATTATGTCAAACTATAAACAAATTGATATATAATTAAGTAACTCTTTCTGTAATTCACTGTATACTGTGGCAGTTGAAAGTTATTCAACATCTTAAACCAAACTCTTGTCTGCACTTGTATTATTCTTAATGTCCTTATCCAATGAAAGAACAGAACAAGTGCAAAGAGTTTCAAAAATATAAGATGACTGTACTATTTGGTAATTACAAAGAAGAGTTACTGAAGGAAATATTGTATTTCTTTATGTTTTGAACATATTTACACTATGGATAACATTACTATATGTATGATATATATAATAACCATGATAACATGGGTATTCACAAGGTTTAAAAATTTAGTTTTAGATGGTGATTATCTATGTTAACTGCCAGTGTCAAGTGAATTTCAAAGAAGAGTTACTTAAATGTTTATTTCTTTAGATTTTGAAGACATTATTTCAACTTGATAACATGCGTGTACCTATTGAAATTACAGAGAAGAGCTACTTAAAGGATATATTTCTTTCTTTATATTTTGAAGAGACTATCTTAGCTAGATGATATTGTCTTTGGATGCAGCATATGTAGTATACATGATACATGTATTTAAAAGTTTACTACAAAGTGAATATATGCAAATGTAAATACATTTGCATATATTCACTTCTTTGTCTCTTGCAGATGAAGAATATATAACTTTATCAAGGGAAATATTCTCCATAGCATGCATGAATTACTTTAGTTTTTACACTTGTGCTCACCTTGCTTACTATATACTCTTTCAAACAATTACTTTTGGCAGTGAGAACAAAATCACTGCTCTTCCCTAGCTCTTCTTCATCCCCATTCAACCCAATGCACTTGAAATTAAACCATATGTCACACTTGTCACAACGGACACAAGCAGTGGTACAGTTGTGACCACATTCTCTGCAAGGCCATTCTAGCACTTTTTGCTTTTTTTGTTTGTTTTTTCCTTTTTGACCTTGTGCCTTACTGTTCCCTCCCTTGGATTTTGAGGAGGAAGGTGGTGCATCTGAATTTGCTTCAACATTTGATGATTGTCTCTTTGTAATTTCACATACCTTTTTTGGATCCTTCATTCTGATCTGCTTCCTATGGGCATCCCTCTTTGTAACCTTCAACCTTTTCAGATACTCTTTTCGGAATTGTCCCACAGACATTTTTAGATACTTATGAATACAATTTTTGTTTTATTAATGCAGCTTTTCCTTTAACTTCTAAAGCATTACCTGAATACAAATTGTCCCATATGCTATTAAGTTGCTTATCAGCCTTAACTGATTCACAAATAATATTGTATACATCTTTGCCATGAATATTAAGGTTTTCCTCTGTTTCATAGTTTTGTATTGTACTATCAAACAATTTAAAAATATGAAATGCTGTATCTGTGATATGGCAAAGATTACCATTTTCTGTTTCCCTTCGCTTGATTTCATTAAGGAATCCCTTTGCAGTCGAATTGGCAAAAGTGATGCTTCATTTAAAAGTAAATTCTCAAAAAAAATAACATCATTACGACTTGAATTTACAATATCTCTTTTCTTCTCACTAAAGAGATTGGATGAAACAACTTTCTTCTTACGATAAATTGTCGATCCAACTCACCACGCACCAATATATCTTAAAGTCCCTGACCCCCCTTCAGATCCCTTAAAGATTTTTGGTTTAGTATTTTTGTTCGATCGCTATAGCGCCAGGCGCGCGATCGGTGCTACGCACAACAAAAAAATAAAAATGACCCTATGTGACCTACCCGCTTCATACTTTACCTATTAACCAGGTTGAACGGACCGACCACTGGTTCATGGTTTACCTATTAACCAGGTTGAACGGACCACTGGTCCATATCCATAAACCATTAACAGGTTGAACGGTAAATGGTAATATGGGATATCCGTTCCAGTATCCAGATTTTTTCAGTTGGCCGCCTGACCTTTTTTTCTTTTTCGGACTTTCGGTTTCCCGATTATCCGGTCAATAATGAAATACACTCTTTGTTTTGGTTGATTATAATTTGTATTGTTTTGCGTTGTTGATTTTTTCTTGTAACTAGCCTGCAGGTTGTTCTTACAATTATATCTTATATATTTACATTAAACTTATTTATTACTTTCCCATGGTTGGCATTTCAAATGTTTTATTCCAGGTGTCTGGGTCAAATTGTCTCCCCCTCCCCCTCCTTTGTAAAGTCTTCTGGTGTGTTGAATGAAAATCCGGGTTTTTCGCCCCTCCCTGACTCCCATTCTGTATTTAGCCATGTGTTTGCGTTTAGTAGGCCGTCTTTTCTTATGTATGCTGTCCCTGTTTCTATCTGATGAAATGTGTTTTGGTTTGGTACTGCCCCTGTATTCATGTATGTTCCGTCACCATCTTGTATGTGGTGACTTTAGGTGGGCCAATTTCTCCCTGCCCCAGCTTCTCCATGTTATTGTATCATATCTCCCAATGATGTTATTGCTGCCTGCATATTGGACTTATTATTTTGTTCCAAGATTTGATGTCTGTTTCCTTCTGTGTATTGTGATTGTTGAGTTGTTGATGTTGGTGGCCTCATTGTGTGATAATATCCTCTTTTTTGACAATCTATTGGATTCTATTTGGAACTTGCCCTGCTGTTGTTGATTTTGCTATTCTTCTTACAAAATTCTGTCTTACTATATATGGCACTTGACATGCATTCTTCCATTTGAATCCTTTTTTCTTTGTACACTTCAACTTTATCCTATATGTCCATTCTATCTTTGTTTTGTATTAGACATTGGTAGGATGGTCGTGTGATTTCATTCCACTGAAAAGTATTGTTGGTAATGGTACTCTCGCCCTCTTTTTTCCCCATGTTGTTGCATTTGCGTTATCTAAATGCTCTGATGGCTTAAATCCTTGCAGTTTTTGTTGCGAAATTACAAACGGCCATAATGTGTTTGCATGTTCGAATTCATGACCTAATATTTGGTCCCTTGTGTTTTGGTTGACCTGTATTGTATCATAACACCTTTGATATGGCTGTTGGTAATATGAGTGTTTATTTTTGTTAGTCTATAGTGTTGATTCACCATTATTTTCTTTTTCCATGGTTCTTGCTCGTTTAGTGATATGATTTAAAATGGTAATTACTGAAATTGCAGTATTTTCATCCAAGCTCCTATATCATCATTTGTATGAGTTACATTTTCTCTCATGATGATATGTTGTATTTCATCATTTTTTGGTTGTGCTAGGAATGTTATATCCCCGCTGTCTGCTGATGGGAATGAATAATCGTGTGAAAATATTCCCCTTGGTTGTGTCCAACCTTTGTTTGGTAGTTTGTTGATTACCTTTCTTCCTAACAGATTGTGAGTGTCAATCACAATATCATACGATAATTGATTGTAGATACTTTGTGATAATGTATCTTCACTCACTTCTGTTTCTTGCCATGTTTGCGGCCTATGCATTTCCACCTCTACCTATTGTACTTCTATGCTATCATAGACTTCTAACATATTCTGCCACTGCCAGCCTTTGAGGTAAGCTCTCGGGTCTGACATTGGTATATAAATTTTGTTTGTTTTTAATTTAACAGTAGGCGTAAAATACGTCTCAGCATCAGTTACATTTATACTATATGGACTAACTTTATTTGTTGTTCCTGATCTATTCCAATTATATGGGCTATACCAGTTCATATAAGTCTCTTGTGTTACGAATTCATCGTACTGTTCTCCTCCGTAACAAGGGTTTGGTGTTACATACTGTGCTGGTGCTCCGATGTTGCTTGTTACACTTCCGCCATCTCCTGTTTTTCCACCTGCTTCTGCCGTTGCATCTGGCATATCTACTCCGTCGTGTCCTGCCATATATGGTTCCAGGTGTGGTGGTCCTGGTAAATCCTCTGGTAATTTTCCTTTTCCTTTTCCTGGTGTATTTGCTATATTTCCTGGTTCGTCTGAGTCTTGATCAACTGGTACGTAATCAAGTGGGTCATGTGTTTCTTTACTTGCACCTTGTTTTCCCCTCTTCTTTCTCGTATTTTGTTTGTTTGTTTATTTCGTCTGGTGTTAATCCTCTTGCTAACTGTCGTTGTAATATTTTTTCGTTTTGTCTTTTTATTGCGTTCCAGTGTGGTTTCGGTGGCATTTTTGTTTGTTTATATTCAAATCGTGCTGGTCTAAATAGTCTATCAGTGTCAATATAATTATTAATACATTGTTTTACTCCAATCGCTTTATCAGCTATATATTCTGATGCTTCTTTACTTTGTTAAAAATATTTGCGAACTTTTGCATCTGCGTTCTTTGTCGAAATTTTTGGATTAGCATACTCTAAATCATGAATAAGGGCTGCTCGGTCAGTAACAACATATAAAAGTACATACCAATCGAATTCCATTGTTGTTCCATTAGAAATTTCTCCACTAGAAACACTGTCCGAAATAACGGTGGAATAATTCATCGTTCATATGTTCATATATATCGCACAATTGCTCTTTCATAAATCGTGTAGCACTGAAATCTTTAGCTCTTGTTTGTTTCACGAGCTGTACGAAGGTGACTTGAAATTCGCCCTGTACCATATTTATAAGCTGGGCAATTGGCCAATCCGGAAAATCGCGCGGGAAATCCAGTATCTTTGAATTTTTGATTCTGTGAAGTATGTTGTATTCCAGTTTTTCTTTCCATTTGCGTTGTAATTGTTTTATTTTTAGTGTGTTTGACATTCTGGGTTTTTTCAGCCATCCTTTATTTTTGTCTGCTAGTCCTTTAATTGATTGTGCCATCCTCTTGCGCGTATTCTTCGTCCGAGGTGATATTTCTCTCTGTTCGCATCTCATTTCCTGGCTGTGTTGCGTAAACATCTTCTGTATTTCCAAACAAATCTCCTGGTTTAGTTTCTTGAAATGGTCTTTCCCTATTTCGTTTAATCTGTGAAGTGCTGGCAATTCTTCCATCATTCTCATTAGCAAGCTTGATATGTTCTGTTACACACTCCATACTGCCTCCCATATCAGCTTCTGTGTCTCTGCTACTGAACATTCCGGGCTGCCGGGTGCATTGAGTTGATCGACCAGCTCCACAAGATGAACTGGAATGTGAGAGCCGGTAGATCCGTGTTACTCAGGTATTTCTTCCCCAGGTTTTCCCATATTCTTTGTGCTTCTGGGTTTAATGTTAGGAGATTTATACATTAAACGCTCCTTTTATTCCTGATTGGTGTTTTTTTTATTTCTTGATGTGAATATATCTGAATCACTTTCGCATTGCGGTATAACCTCATCAGTCGACTGTTCGGCAAGGAGGCACTGAGTTTCAAAACGTTTCCGATTTTTTCTTGCAAGTCTTTCCCTTAGTAACTGTAACTGTCTTTCCTGTCTCAAAATTTCGTCATTGATATCTGTTGAGTCTGTGTCACAAAGTGTGCAGTTGCAGTCTTCTTCTTCCCTTTTTTGTTATATGTATTTTGACATTTTTTAGTAAGTCACGTACCATGGCGGCACTTCTTGAGGTCAGGTATTTTAGCAAGTCTTTCTGGTGATTGTTGTAATTTATTTGCCATTCTTTATTGAACTGTGTGGTCTATTCAGGTTGTGTTGTATGTAGCGCGGTTATGTATGTGATTACTGCTGAATACATTTTTTCTTCTGATGTTTTTCCGTCCTTTAAGATGGTCAATGTCAGTTCGTCCAGGTTATATTTGGTTGTCATTTGGTTGTCATTTGAGGTTTTTTTTGTGGTTGAGGCTGGCAGAGCTTTTGTCTCCACGTTCATGAGCAGTCTATTTTCAATAGCTTCTTTGCTATTATTACTTGATAATGCACTGAAAATACCATTATTGACTGTAATCATGACTGGTATGCGGTTAACTATTTGATGGGAGCTATACTTTACTTCTACTTGACGACTTTCTCCTCCTAATATTTGCTTGTAGTCGTCTATATATGATTCAAGTATGATAATTTCAATTAGCAGACACCATGCTGACCCTACGAGGTTCTGCCATTTAAAGTTATTGTCTTTCTTGTCTCCCCTGACAATACGGCATAGTTGCATTAGAGCTCCTCAAATATATTTGTTATCCAGGTTTTGCCTGAATTACTTTCTCCCCAAATAAGTATGGTATTCCTTTTTTCGCCACTGGTATCTTTATTGAACCAATTTATGAGATTTGTCACAAATTTTTCATGGGATAGTGCTTGAAATTCTGTTCATTTCTGTAACTCTGTGCAATTATCTATTAAGCTGTAGTACCCTTTGTTATCTATGAATAACTCCCCCACCCCGTGGTGTTCGATACAATTTGGCGAGAGGTCTTCTAACGTGCTTTTGTTATGAATATTTTCGCCAGTTTTAAGGCTTTTTACGAATATTTGATTCCAACTTGATGTGTGGTATTGCGTTTCCAGAAATGCCGCGGCTTTGTTGTGATCTGTCGCTGTTAATCTTTCCTCGTTTAAAAACGGGATTAATTTTGTTTCATGAAACAAGTCATATTTGTGGATAATTTGGCTGAGGCGTCTTATCGTGGTTTGTGAATTTTCTTGTGGTTGGTATGACCAATTTTGGCTGTGCGTAATTGCTTCTTTTTCTATTGCGTCTATGTTAAGTTGTTCGTATACTGTTAGTTCTTCGTCTATTTGTAGTACGTCTACGTTTGGTCTGTCTTTAATTGGTCGAAATTGGTAAGTAATTGTTTCTGTACTTACAGTTTCGGGATTTGACCATTCATTGAATTTCGGTAGCTTCTCCACTCGTGCTTTCCTTATATGCTGGTAGTCTTTTTGTTTTAACGCCAGGCAAGTTGGTTTTCCTTATGTGCTGGTAGTCTTTTTGTTTTAACGCCAGGCAAGTTGGTAGTATTGCTTCTTCTATGTTTTCGATTAGTGATCCTGGTTGTATTAGTTTGCAGAGTATTTGTTTTTCTGGCAGTTGTGTATACAAGATGGCTTCCTGGCTTTGTTTTAGTTGCAATTTTGATTTGTTAAGTTTAGTTATTTGCTGTATGCATTTCACAAATGTTATCCATTGGCTGATGTCCCATGGGTCCTTGCTGGTTCCAAAAAAGAAATGACAGTGTTCTGTATCTTCTTGTCCTCCTGCGCAGTGTCTTTCTCTGTATGTTTCGTCTTTTGGGTTGTGAAATGTGAGTACGAAACTTGCGATAAAACTGCTTCCATTAACGAAATCTTTGATTATACGAATACATCTCATTGCTATTTCGAAATTGTCCACATTCCAGCAGCTTTGATACAATCGTCCTTTTTTTTCTTAAAACTTTTTAAAACATTCTTGTCAAAATTTAAAAGCCCGTCTATTCTCCTCTGGTAAACTTTTTCCGGATTCTTCTTTTCCCATTTTCAATGTGTCAAATTTATTAGACATTTTGCTGATATGTTTTCACATATAACAATTTCTGTTACTCATTTTGTATTCATACTTTTTACGCTCGGTTGGCGTTCATGTCCTCTTCAAGGATTTTTGCCGACTTAACCGATTCAGATTCAGATTCATTACACTTTCACTTGAATTGTGATACCTTAGAGCATCGTGTGCGAGTATATATGATGGTATGTGTGAGGTTAAAAGGTCTTTTCCCAAAACTATTTTTACGGGGTACCTGTTTAACTATTTAACGGGTACCCCTGTTAATCTGGAAACCTTTCTTTTTAACCTGGGTACCTTTACCGGTAACGTTGTAGGTATACTAAAACCTTTCAGTGACCTGGTATCCGGTCAGCACGGTGGGTGGGTGACCTGAACTTTCTGGTAAAAAGCGCTTCGCGCGATTTTGTTCGACCGGTATAGAGCCAGGCGCCCGGTCGGTTATTCGGCAAGCAGGCATACTGCGTCGACATTCTTCTTCAAAGTTCCGAAAGATGACTTCACCCGTCTCATCTTCAAAAAAATCGTCTTGTGATCCTATATAAGAAGCAGGATAAAACGATAATCAGACTGTCAGAGCAAGGAGCTTCTAGAAGCTCCTTGGTCAGAGCAAGAACTGACGACAATCCCTTGCAATTTTGTTGTTTTACCCGAAGATTGCAGTAGAGGCAACATATATTTTCCAATTTTGTATTGATATATCTTTAATGATATTATAGTTTTGAAAAACATATAGGCCTAAGCACATAGGCAGATGGGCAGAAAGCCCTATGTCGGAAGGAGCTTTGAGCAGAGGGGCAGAAAATGAAATGAGGGCACTTGCTTGACATTAATTAAGGGACACTTCATTTTCAAAAGTGGACATTTTCTTCCGTTTTTGAAAAAGTGTGTGGGGAGGGGAGTTCCTCCCGGCTTCCTGTTCCCATGCACATATGGTTTGAAAATATATATATATAGGCAATTTTCTCCCCACACTTTTTTTCAAATTTATTTAAAGGTAGATTTGTTGTATCTTAACGTGAATTTATAATTCAACCCTCTACCCCCCCCCTCCCACACCCCTCCACGTTTGACTCTTTCCCTACTGTTTTAGAATTGGGAGTCAGGACTAATGTTGGCAATTTCCCATTGGGCGAATAAATAAAAGGCCTAGGCCTATTTAAAGATATTATTGGAGGCCATTCCCTTCCCACCACGGCTCCCACGGCCCATGGAAAATATCACTTTTTAATTTTTTCAAATAAATACTAAATGTATGTTACATCTTTTGAGTACTATGTGTATTTCTATTCGTTTTCAAACTTCAAGTATGACTTAGAATAATTTCTTAAAACTTTCGAAAGGCACCTCCTGTCCCGGTCTACCCTCAACTTTCAAATGGGCACCTCCTTCCCACCTTCGCCCCTTACTCTTTGACAAGAGGAAGTGTCCCCCCTTGCCCCAGTGATCCCGGTATCGTTGCCTATATAACAAAGGCTTAGTTATAAGGCCCCGGGTCTTTAGGCCATCAAAAGAAGGTGTGTAAAATAAAATGCATGCTCTAAAAAAAAAAATGAAAAAGAGAAGTACAAATATCTACGAAAGAAACAACATTACAATTTCCGACACTTTGGTTTGCAAAGTCATGCATAATTTCCTGACAGTCAAGTTTGCGGAAATATAACGAAGCATACATCAAGAATAATGTCATTACAAAGTCATAATTCATATTTACAAAAGGGCCCAGTCAATTATAAGTATAGGGCCCACCAATTTGTTCTTTTATATAGGTCGTTCCTTTCCGTCCCTTGCTATCATAATGCATGACATTGTTAAATCATATGTTGAGCCCACCAAAAAGGTATGTAGAATAGGCCTTCATTTCTGTATTGGTAACATATATGAGCCTAGTATTCAAAAAATAATTTGAATTGTGCAGTAAGCGACACCAACAATTGTAGGCTGTACCTACTAATTTAGTTAACAAGAAAGTCAAGTGTTACACTTTATTTAAGACAAATATATCTTAAAGCTCATATACTAACTAACAGTAACCAACAGAACATTTTACCAGGTGACAATTGCTCCTAAAGAATCCATTGCTCTCTTCGAGTTTATATACACATTTCAAATCTCGTGATTGAATTGTCAATTTTCGATCAATCGGATCAAATTTTATTTGTGTTCACCATGATGTCATTGTAATCCCCGGTTCGTTCTTGTCAAAATAATACTGAAGTGCTGCTTCTCATGACTTTATCGCAACGTTTCTTTAGTTTGCGGCAAATTGTTGGGCATCTACACTGTCTTGACGGTAATGGGGTAGAAAATTCATCGTTTGTACATCTAATCGGAAAAAAAAGATAAACAAATACCGTGGCTTATAAACGAAGAAGGGAGTCTCCAGCAAATGTGAGTAGAATAAAAAAGTGTAATTAAGATTCGCGAGTGGGTCAAAAAAAGGAATTTTCATATACGGTTTGAAAGT